>JAJJWW010005622.1:0-87757 GCA_023531295.1 Papaver armeniacum | reverse complement strand
GATCATTCCGTTGATGCACAAGTCCACCGTTGTTGTTCAATGACATTCGGTCATGACAATCCAAAGCTTGGACTCGAACCTCTTCATATAATTGTTCGGATGTTCATTGCTCTTACGAGACATTCTTCCAAGTCGGAGAGAGTAATATGCTCCGAGACGAATAAGTATTTCTGTAGAAGGAATTAACCATTTCTCCCCAACTAGCGATGCTACCAGTGCAATCTTTGTTGTACAGTGTATGCTTGGCCTGTCAGAGATTTCGAGAATTCCTTTAGACGGACGACATGATTTGTTCGTGCTCTCCTAGTGCCTCCAGGAATCGAGAGACGTGTTCTCGAGCGTTCCCTGTTTCGTTGTATAGTGTGAACATTGGGGAAGTGTAGCCCTTCGGGAAAGGAATTCTTTGCGTAGCAGCAGGATATGGAGGTTGATGACGATGAACAGATGATGCTTTGTATTTTCCTCGATCTTCCATGAAGCGTTTCAGGTCCTCATGAGTGATGAATATTTCATGTTCCTTTGTTGGTGGGCTATCTGCAGCTTTGTGCATCTCATCATCATCTACTACATGGATCGGAGTGATTTCAGGATCAGCAGCCGGAGATGTTTCTTTGGCTTTTCCTTTCTGCAGAGATTTCTCTGACATCTTGTCAGTGAGATGATGAGTGCCAAATATTGCATATTTATACATCTTTTTATTGGCATTTTACTCATCTTTTGTGCTCAAGAATCAGATATTATCCCAGATTCTGTGTTTTCTTTGTTTTCAAGAATAAATATTTGTATTAATTAATTTTGTGTTTTTAGGTAATAAATAAGGTTCGGAGAAACTGAGGAGCCAAAGAGCTAAGAATTGGAGTCGAGCATCCATGGAGCGGATAGCCCAAGCCGCAAGCGTCAATCGGTTGCAAACCAACAAGGAAGACATGGGCTAGAGCTATCCATGATCCGGATCATCCCGAGCCGTTGAGATTTCTATCTCCCACATCCAACGGTCGCTGCCTCCACGCGCATCGAAGTTCACTGCTCTCGTGCAACACCAGATCACTCCAAGTCTCCCTCGACCGTTCAAATCTCACCTGCCATGATCCAACGCTCGCTCCGCCTTCCTCATCAAATCTCGCTGCACCTGCTCCGCACCAAATTGCCCTATACCTATACCCCCACTCGAGCAGACCCATTCTCTTCTCCACCTTCTCTTTCTTCTCCGACCAACTCCTCTGCAAAACCCATTCCTCCTTCACCCGACCATAGCCACCACCTCACCACCCACATCTTCTTCCCTAACACCACAGTATCCAACCGCACCACCTTCTCCCCCTTAGCTTCTCTCTATTTCTCTCATAGCTTCTTTCCTAGAGGCTAAGTGAGAAATAGGAAGAACTAGGGTTAGGGTTTTTGTCCAATAAATCAATGGAGCTGTTGAGGCGAATTGACAGAGAAGACTGCTGATTGAGCGACGTGGGTGAGAGTTTATTTTATTTAATTTATGCTTTGAAGAGAACTAGGGTTTAGTGATTTGCTTGTATAAATAGGATTGAGTTGCATGTGTAAAAACTCATGCCTGGGCTAGCCAGAGCACCAATTAGAGTTAATTTAGGTTAATTTATATTTGTATCATGTTTTAATTCAAATTGCTAGGGTTCAGATGAAACCCTAAATCCATGTTGTGATTTCAATTGTGTTTGAGTCATTCTTGAATGCTTAAACTATAAAGATGTCTTCAATCCTAGTACCCAAGGCTTTTCTCTCACAATGGATGCCTTGTATCCATTGTAGTTAGGTTACAACTGCTTTGAGTGTGCTGCAGCTCAATCCATAATCATAATTGCTAATTCTTTTGACTAGTTGTGCTTAATTAGACAACTAGTGCTCTAGGTTGGTATCTTAGCTGAATATTGAAGTGTCACTAGGTGAAACATCCTTAGATAGGTGATAATCTTGACACATTATCCTTGTCTGCCTCAGGAACAAGAAAACTCTATGTAGTTGAGCACATAGCATGATTTAGTGGTGGATTTGACAATCCTAGCAACCATTTACTCTCACTGTTTGTAATTCACCTTTACTTCATTGTTTTATCCTTCAATCAGCCGTATCGGCAACAAAATCCCCTGTTGTTACTTTGTCACTCACCTGAAATTCAGTTTAGGAAGCCTTAGATCACACATAGCACCACAAGTCTCTGTGGTTCGACCCGTACTTGCCGCGTCTCCGATAGACGCCGTGCACTTGCGGTTATTACATGTAGGCACATAAATAAACACCATCTTAAAGGCCTACCAAGTTTTTGGCGCCGCTGCCGGGGACTTGGCGTGTGCCCTGTGATTGCTGGCCTATCTTCACTGTTTTTCACTCACCCTTGTACATACTTGTTGTGTAATATTACTTGTAGCCCTGTTTTACTGTAACTTAGCTAAAGTTTTTCTTTTTCTTTTCCTTGCATCCTTGCATCTGTATTGCATCTTAGCAAGCATACTTTTCTTGTTTCCATGCCATTTTAGCTATAGCTTAGCTTCACTTTGCATATCTCTGCATCTTTTGTATTTTCTTATAAGCATCATTATCTTGTAGCTTCTTTCATTTGCGTCTCTCTCATTTGTAACTCATTTGCATATGCTCTGCACTTTTTTCTTGCATCTCGGTTCATTTGCACTTTGGAATTGATACTGTTTCAGTTAAGCTCTCTTGTTCCCTGTCAGTCCAAAATATTCTCAGCTGGTGATAGCCAGTACCGATTTCCACTTTCTTTGCTTTAACTTGCACATTGCAGAGTACTAAAACTCTTGTTGAGCCAGCAGGTACCTATTATGCTATCTTCTTGTGCTCGTGAGCAGCCGAGCCAACCCAAGGCGGACCACGTCTTTGCAGACTTGAGGTACTTGCTATGCTTGTTGTGAGGCCGTGCTACTTGAGCCAACCCAAGGAAGGCAAGGAAAAGCTCAAGTTTGAGCTTAACTCCGTGAATGCACCGTAATTGAACCTTGCATTGCCACCGTGAGTGAGGTAAGCATTACTAAACTTCCCCGTAAATCCCGAGTGTGTCTTCACTGTGCTAGGTAGTGTTCATGCCCTGAAACCTTTGTTCTTGTGTGAGCCGAGCATAACCTCGTGCCATTACCTTGCTTGAGCATAGCTTGTATCACTCTTGGCACGAATGTATGAAAACAAGATGCCTTGAGCCAAGCTCCAGCCCCTGCAGTTGTTGAGCTTGAGCTACAAATTGGATAACCAGCTTAGCTACAAACCCAGCTGAAGTCAACTGAGATAGTTGACATCAGCCAAACCTGCCAGCTTGTGCTGTGAATTGGCTTTCTGTGACACCCTGAATTGTGTGCTCTAGGTTTACTTTCCATTGAGTGTTACGTGTGTTAATCGTGGCCGTAGCCCTTAGATAATTTCATTTGCTCCCGTGCCCCAACTCCATTCCCTTGAAGCCGTGAGTTGATCTCGCACCTGGAGAGCCATTTAAGCTGCAACCCTGAGCATACCTCTGAGTTATGCTCCAATCCACAGACCCTGTTGAATGACCTGTGCATAACCCTGTGGAGTGAGATGTGTGCATAATTCTATTGGCTGAAACCTGAGTGGCTGAAAGCTCAAGTGACATCAACTGAGTGAGTTGATGCCACACACCCTGAACTCTTTGCATGCTTAATCTTGTTTCGAACCTTGTATGAGTCTTCACCGCCATCAATTGAGCTTGTAGAGCTATGTTGAGAGTTGCTTGGCCTGCACTTAGAGCCGCACTTAGAGAGTTGCTTTGGCTGTCTTTGTGAATTACGAGGGTCTTTGTTGCTTAAGCTTCCCTGTACAACTTGCCCCATTGTTATTGTTCTTGTGCTTGGCCTGACCAGGGCTGCACATAACTTACCAGGCTGTGCACACAGCCAGTGCATAAGCTTGCCAATCTCATCTGTTGGCATTTTACTGTTGTGCTCATAAGTCTATTGTGCTCATATTCTTGTGCTTGTTCTGCTCATAATCTCTGCTAATCTGAAGCCCACATACGCCTGTACACCTGGGTTGCAGCCAAACTAAACCCACATAAACCAAATTATAAATTGGGTTGTGCACAAAACTTCCAGCCCACATCCTCTGAGCTGCTGTCACTGTGCATCTGTATCTTGAAGCCCACAACCTGGGCTGATCACAAACCGAAACCCAGTTCCACTGGGCTAACTGAATCTGGGCCGCACACAACTAGGTTTTGCAACAACCTAGGCTTAAACCAAACAGAGCCCACAGTTCCACTGGGCTGTACATTCCCAACAAAACCAAATAAGCCCACAAAAACCGAATCAATCCCAACAAAACCAAACCAGCCCAACAAACCAAAGCCCACATAAACCAAATGAAACCCAATAAACCAAACTGAGTCCACTACAACTGGGCTTTGAGTTCAATTTGAGTTGTTAAATCATGTCAGGATTTTGGTCTGCATCTGGGGATGGAAACAAATCCATTAGAGAGCTTGCTTACGGGCATGCTTCACAATATGAACTCCCCACATACCATAGTGATTTTAGGAATTATTATGAGCCTTCTCAGGGCCCTGACCTCACATACCCTAATCATTATGAGCACATGTATCATCCACCACAGGTTGAGAATGAACACTTTCCTCATACCCAGTCATCACTTCTAGATCAATTAGAAGCTCAAGTTTCTGCTTTAGAAAGGCAATTACATGAGCAATCTGTCAAATCTAATCCCCCTAGGCACTATGCAATGTATACTTGTACCTTATGTGGTAGCTTAGACCACCCTGCTGAGAACTGCTACATTTTACATGAGTTTAGGCAGTCTAGGGAAAACCATGATAATCCAATGTATGAATTGTCTAGAAGTGACTATTGGGACCATAATCAACCTGCACACATGCATCATTCACCACAGTGGGGAGATGAACAACTTTATACTCCCCCAACTCCTAGTTTGCAATCAATAATGGAAACGCTCATGGAGCAAAATGCTAGGCTTGAAATGAATGCAATGCATGACCATCCACATAGCAACATGTCTGAATTTCCCTTCTCTAGTGAACCTCATGCACAACCATACAGTGAATATCCATATGAGGAATGCATACCCACTAGTGAAGACTCTCCTTCAATAGAACAACTCACTGTGATTCTTCAAAGGAACCTGATTGAGTTACAAAATGATAGGATTGAAAATATTGTTTCTAGTCTTACTCATGCAACTAACACTGAATATGAACCTAATCTAGAGGTAGATGAGTACACTAAAAATACTACCATTTTGAATGGAGAGATGAATTTTTGCTATGATGATGATGATGAATATGAAGAGCATGTGTATTTTGAAAATGTAGTAGAATCTTTAGGTTCAGAGACATTAAGTGTCTCTTCTGTGAACCCTATGAATGATGCTTCTTCTAATATTCATACATGTGATGATGATGTGGAACCTGTGGAATTGTCCTGTGAAAATGAGCATGCTATACCACCTGTTTGTGACCTAGGAATAGCTGAATTGTCTGTTGACACGGATGATTCAATGCATGTGCCTAACTCCATGCCTAGGTTACATCATGATATCTCTCCTGGTTATGTTATGAATGAGAATGATGATGAGTATGACCTAGAGATTGATGAATTGTTCTATGCAGGTGAACATGATTTACCCTCTTCTGACTTTAGGAAAGTGTGTGATGGTGCAAATGATTTTATACATGAAAATAACTTAGATGTACCTAATCTCTCTCCTGAGTCACAAATTGAAACTCCTCCACCAAACCTAGGTGTAGTTTGTAACAAAATTGCAAAACCAACTTTTCTGAAAATGCCTAACTTAGGCCTAGAACTTTGTGCTTCCCAAGTCCTCTTGGACTATTTTGCATCAAAGTATAACACTTTTAAGGAACCACAGTTGGAATGTGTATGTCTGCCTGTTCTTAGCAAAACTCATTTTGAGTTAGACCTTTTGCATGATGTACCTTTAAAATTGCAAGATTTTGTGCTCAAAAACACACCCGTTCACAAGTTTAGGTTTGGGGGAAACTCATTCCCATATACAGCCTTACTTGCACTCTCACTTTATATTTGTGTAAGGCTGTTGATGTTTGTATATATTTTCTATTGGGTTGATCCTCAACTCTTTAGATTGTTAGTGTATGGTGAATTTTCATTGTATATAATCCAGCAGGTCTTGTTAAATTTTCTTTTCTTGAAACGGTTGAGTCTTCTTGTACATATATTGTGCTAATCCGATATGATCTCCACTGAGAATGTTGGATTCTAGCCTTGACTAGTGAAGCTCTAACCGTGCTCCCACCGACATCCGGTAATCTCTTCCCTTTTCTCTACTCAACATAGTTCTCTCGGTATGTGATTGTTTAAATTTTTCTATCTGTCGACACATTGAGGACAATGTTTGATTTAGGTTTGGGGGTACATATTGCATTTAGAGTTTTTAGTCTTTTTGTTTTACTTCATTTTAAAAAAAAAAAAAAAAAAAAAAAAAAAAACTTTTAGAGATTTTAGAGTCACTAGCATGCTTCTAGCTATGTTTACATAGAGAATCTGACCGAAATAACAGAAGTTAGAAGTACCGGAGAACACAATCGGGTTTCTTAGTTGATTAGAGCGTTAAAGTTGGATTTAACCATACCGGAGAGCGAATTAGGTGCTGTTAGATATTCGGTAGTAGAATTGTGATCACCCATAGTGGAGACTACCCATTTTACATCAAGTGAGGCACCAACCTTCAATTTTTGCAACTTTCTAGAAAAGCTGTTAGAGTGTGTGTCACCGTACGTCAATTCCGGGTAGGAATGATGAGCTACCCAACTTCGCACCAATTTCAGCACTACTTTTGATCTCTTGAGTGCTAGTTTTTGTCAATCATGAGGGTGACGTCTAAAGACGAAAACTCCTTCTAAATACCGATTTGCAGTTAGCATCACTCTCTCCCTCTCAATCAACAGACCCATAGAAACACATCATCGTCAACAAGCGGAGCATCATCAGAATATTGAAAGAAAAATTGATATAGTCCAAGGTTTACGTGCAACAAAGAAAAAGAAAAGAAAATAGGATGAGAATTAATAAAATTTATAAAATCAAGACAATACAAGTTGTGGAAAAATTGAGTGACAAAGTCCTTTGTCCATGGAGTTAGTTGTTTCATTATTTGTATTTTTATTTTCACTTTTTGTAAATTAAAAAAAAAAATAAAAATAAAAAATAAAAATAAAAAAAAAATATTGTAGTTTATTTTTGCTACCACCATGGTAAAGAGAGTTCAAGAAGAAAAATCCAAACAACAAGGAAATTGAGTATAAAAATTTTAAAAAAAAAAAAAAAAAAAAAAAAAAAAATTGTCAAGTTTTGTGAAGTTTAGAAGTTCGTCATCAACAATTGAAGACCGAAGACCGAAGATTGAAGACGTTTCTATGGTTCTTATGAGAGACTAATATTAATTGCCGATCGGGTGAGAAGTGAGTGAGTACTCCCACCCCTTGCTAATGGTTGATTTCCTTTCTTAGAGATCATCAGAAAAAGATTCTTTTTGTCCACACTTCGTGGAGTCTCCGAAATTATTTCGGAAGGTTATCCTTCTTACCTACAACGTGTGCGGGATTTCTCTCTTTATTCCTGCTGCACACATGAGAGACTAAAAAGCGATCTTTTTGAGTGCAATTATCATAAAACCCTAATGGTGAGGCAGAAGTCGAGGCTTATGATCACAATCGAATCCGAATTCTTTCATATGGTATGGTTACTTCTCGCTCAACACTTAAGGATGAGAATGCGTTCTTTGGTAGTTCTAACTTCATGTTACTAGCATGCAGAAACTCTATGTACTCATAGCTTCTTGGATGCTTGAGACTCTTTTACACTCTGAAGTTGGAGAAGGTTTTGTGGGTACACCTCTGGTAAACCCTCACGAGACTACAACTCGTCCACTAGGGACACCTAGGGGTTTAAAGGCTTAGTGCATACGCTAAATGCATTCGAGAGACTGCTGACGACGGGGTATAGTTAGGATTTCTTCATTTCTGTTTCACTTGAGGACAAGTAAAATTCAGGTTTGGGGGTATTTGATGAGTGCCAAATATTGCATATTTATACATCTTTTTATTGGCATTTTACTCATCTTTTGTGCTCAAGAATCAGATATTATCCCAGATTCTGTGTTTTCTTTGTTTTCAAGAATAAATATTTGTATTAATTAATTTTGTGTTTTTAGGTAATAAATAAGGTTCGGAGAAACTGAGGAGCCAAAGAGCGAAGAATTGGAGTCGAGCATCCATGGAGCAGATAGCCCAAGCCCGCGCGCGAATCAGTTGCAAACCAACAAGGAAGACATGGGCTAGAGCTATCCATGATCCGGATCCGAGCCCGTTTCATCCTGAGCCGTTGAGATTTCTATCTCCCACATCCAACGGTCGCTGCCTCCACGCGCATCGAAGTTCGATGCTCCCGTGCAACACCAGATCACTCCAAGTCTCCCTCGACCGTTCAGATCTCACCTGCCATGATCCAACGCTCTCTCCGCCTTCCTCATCAAATCTCGCTGCACCTGCTCCGCACCAAATTGCCCTATACCTATACCCCCACTCGAGCAGACCCATTCTCTTCTCCATCTTCTCTTTCTTCTCCGACCAACTCCTCTGCAAAACCCATTCCTCCTTCACCCGACCAGAGCCACCACCTCACCACCCACATCTTCTTCCCTGACACCACAGTATCCAACCGCACCACCTTCTCCCCCTAGCTTCTCTCTATTTCTCTCATAGCTTCTTTCCTAGAGGCTAAGTGAGAAATAGGAAGAACTAGGGTTAGGGTTTTTGTCCAATAAATCAATGGAGCTGTTGAGGCGAATTGACAGAGAAGACTGCTGATTGAGCGACGTGGGTGAGAGTTTATTTTATTTAATTTATGCTTTGAAGAGAACTAGGGTTTAGTGATTTGCTTGTATAAATAAGATTGAGTTGCATGTGTAAAAACTCATGCCTGGGCTAGCCAGAGCACCAATTAGAGTTAATTTAGGTTAATTTATATTTGTATCATGTTTTAATTCAAATTGCTAGGGTTCAGATGAAACCCTAAATCCATGTTGTGATTTCAATTGTGTTTGAGTCATTCTTGAATGCTTAAACTATAAAGATGTCTTCAATCCTAGTACCCAAGGCTTTTCTCTCACAATGGATTCCTTGTATCCATTGTAGTTAGGTTACAAATCGCTTTGAGTGTCTTTGTGACTCAATCCATAATCATAATTGCTAATTCTTTTGACTAGTTGTGCTTAATTAGACAACTAGTGCTCTAGGTTAGTATCTTAGCTGAATATTGAAGTGTCACTAGGTGAAACATCCTTAGATAGGTGATAATCTTGACACATTATCCTTATCTGCCTCGGGAACAAGAAAACTCTATGTAGTTGAGCACATAACATGATTTAGTGGTGGATTTGACAATCCTAGCAACCATTTACTCTCACTGTTTGTAATTCACCTTTACTTCATTGTTTTATCCTTCAATCAGCCGTATCGGCAACAAAATCCCCTGTTGTTACTTTGTCACTCACCTGAAATTCAGTTTAGGAAGCCTTAGATCACACATAGCACCACAAGTCTCTGTGGTTCGACCCGTACTTGCCGCGTCTTCGATAGACGCCGTGCACTTGCGGTTATTACATGTAGGCACATAAATAAACACCATCTTAAAGGCCTACCATGAGAGTTTTGAGATAATTGCACAGCTCCTTCTGAATGTTAGCCATGTCAATCTGATTCTTGGCAAGAGTTTCTTGCACCTTCATGAGATCACCTATGGTAGGTTGATTTCCTCTGGTTTCTTCAGGAGATCCGCTAGGAGGTGGATTGTTGATAATGCCAGTAGCATTGTTTGCAACATTGACAGGAGTGATCACTGGAGAACCAGCACTCGGAGGAGTAGTAGTAACATGTGGCGTGACATTGCTGGCCGGAAGAGTGGTGTTAGCGGTACCACTAGAGCCTGCAATGTTGAGAGGAGTAGTACTTGCAGTGGGAGTACCACTAGAACTTGCAATGTTAGAGTTGGGTGTTGAACCCGGATTGGTAACTGAACCAGACCTAAGACCGACCATCTTTGTGAGAATTGAGATTATAACCGAGAGAATGATCTCCCACTGTAGTCGCCAATCTGTAGATGGGGCAAAACGATTTGCTGGTTTTTACAGAATTGAGGAGACGACCGTACGGAGGAGACTCCTTGAACCGAGCAAAATGTTCAACCTCACACAGATGCACTGCAAGAAGGGAGTGCTTTGAATTCGAGAGATCAATCTGTAGTACTCCGGCCTAAACCAAGTCAATGGCCGCTCCATAGTAAATTCGGTCACAAGAGAGGATGGGTCAATCTGTAGGAGGGAAGCTTAGAAATGTGTGGAATCAATAGTAATCAAAGATTGTAGGTGTGTTGAGAATTCTGAATATGATAAGTTCTGAATGATTGAAATTGTTCAGTTGAGAGTAATTGCTCAATTGTTGATCTCGTGTTGTCTGTGAGACGTGAAATCGTTGTTGTTCTTGTCGTTGTTATTTCAATCATGATTCAGAGACTTATTTATATTACTGGAATTGTAGACACCATGATCCCATGAAGTGTGACAGTTGATGGAATCAAAGAGTGGGGAAATGGAAATCGTGTTTGAAACCAGTTGCTCATCATGCGGAGACTTGGTTGATTTTCCATCCACTACTTTTTTAACTCCTTCAACTGATTGCACGACTTGCTCACATTCTATCGTGTGTTTGAACACACGTGTCGTAGACCGCTAGACCAAAACCCTAGTTGATATCCCCCCAAGTGACACGATTGACGTCTCGTGGTTAGTTTAGTCAGTTGCTGACTTCGTGATTTAATGGGACGATGAGTCCATGTATTGAGTTGAACATGATTTTGTAAAATGTTCTGAAACTCATGAATTGAACGTGTCTGCTGAGACGGTGATGTGATTCTCACGTTGAGGTGAGCAAGTGTTGCTCATTAGATGAATTGTTGAATATTAATAGTTGAATCAATATTCCTTGTTTTGAGCAAATATTGCTCGTCTGAGCAAGTGTCACTCGTCCGATGAATTATTGGCAAATATGACCAAAATAAAATATTAATTAAAATACGGTAGTTGAACCGAGCATAATTAATAGGAATACTGATCATGAGATCGTAAAGTTATTAGTGTTCAAATCTGGAATTATGATCCTTGGACTCAGAAACCCTAATTTGATCAATTGATGGCTTATTTGAAAATTAACCATGGAATGAAGGAGAATTGGCTCCATGGGACCGTGGGTCGACCATGAAACTCCCATATGCTTGTGTGAGCAAATACCAAGGCCTCTTGAAGAGTTGGTGAATTGTTGATGAAAGAATGATTAAATGCTGGTTTAATCATTTATTCGAAAATGCTTGTCTGAACCTTAGGTGATAAAACCTAATTAATTATGAAGAGGTGAGGGACCGACCAAGGGGTCATGAAACCGGCCCAGGTGGTCATGGGATCAAATATTGATCGTTTGAGCAATCCCAGTTGGTTGAAACCCTAATTAGCGCCCTTTACTAGAATCGATGTAGAATTCTCATACGGACTCGGACTTTGATGGTCCGCCCCTCCATTCTGTACGGAAAAGAATTTCCTATCTCCCTAAGCGGGAATATTTAGGTTTTAAGCTCGTTCGGGAGGTGAAAACATCCCGAGAGTAAAACTCAGGAAGAATTCAAGAGGGACGGTAGGAGAGAGTTTGGGCCCAATATGAAATTAGGTCAAATTGTGAAAATACGAGGGACCGGCTCCTTGGAAGCCAAAGAGCCAACCTTGGTCGGTCAAGGTAATATGCTCACGTCACCAAAGTGTTCGTGTCTTAGTCTTGAGAATTTTGATATTTTCTGGCATGCAGTTGAGCATCCATTCGAGAAAATATGACAAAATCAGGGTTTTGCTGAAACTGAGGAAACTTCATGAGATGAAGGAAAATAATTATAAAATAAAGGAATGATGAGGCATGGGACCGCTGAGGCCAAGGCATGGCCGACCGGCCAGTGACCATGGTCCCGTGGTGCCTTTTCCTAATTTTATATTAGTTTTCATGATTTTATGAAAATATCATGAAATCAAGGAGTTTGTTGAAATTAAGGAGTTTCCTTAAAGTGAAAGAGTTTCCATGGGATCAAGGAAGCAAATAATTTCAAAAATAATAAAATAAGGGCGTGTGGGACCGGCTGAGGCATGGTCGGTCGGCTGGGGCCCGGTCCCGTGCGTTTCCCTAATTTTATGTAATTTTTGTGTATTTTTCCATGATTTGAAGGAATTTTCTTAATTTGAGAGAAATACCATGAAATCAAGGAATTTCATGGGATCAAGGAAACCTTAAAATAATAGTAATAAAATAAAGGGACGTGTGGGACCGGCTAGGGCATGGTCGGCCGGCTTGGGCCCGGTCCCACGAGTTTCCCTAATTTTATATTATATTTTTTATGGTTTTGTGAAAATACCATGAGGTTAAGGAGTTTTCACGAGATTAGGGAAATAATAATAAAATAATGAGGAAATATGAGGTGTGGGGCCGGTTGGGATCAATACATGGCCGGTTGGCCAATGATCACGGCTCTACCATATTTTCCCTAATTTTATATTATTTCCTTGGTGTGAAGGAAACACCATGAAACTGAGGAGTTTCCTCAAAACGAAGGATATTTGTTCAAGTGAAAGGATTTTCATGAACTCAAGGAAAATAACAAAAAATATGATAAAAATATGAAACTGGCATGGGATTGACCACGGCACGTCCGGCCAGTCAGCGGGCCCATGCTCCCAGCACCTTGGTCAATTTTTAATTATTTATTATTTTCCTTTCTATTTTTCATAGGTTCATCGTCTCGTCGTATTTTGAAATACTTGTTCGTACAGTGATTGTTAGTGCATCGTCGTTGAATACACTTGCACCATTTAAATCGGGGCTTACTCGGAGGTAGCTCAGACGCCCGTGTGTTGAATATTTATTACTAACCCATGGAATTCTGCTGGGAAAAACCATGGTTTGCAGTAATGAAATACTGCGAAAATATTTGAATATTTTCGAAAATTCAATGGATGAATCCAAGAATTTAGGAATAATTAACTTATGGTTCTATACTAGCAGGGCAAGCTGTCTAGGAGCATTAATTATCCTGATATGATCTTGCTGGAGCTTCATATCCTTTATATAGTCAGGGTAAACTCGTTGTTTGTATTCTGAAGACGTTATCACTCTATACTAGCAGAGCAAGCTGTCTAGGAGCCGTCCATCTTGTGATACTATATAGAAATAATTACTAAAGTGTTCAATATTCATAAGATATGTTGTTGCCTAGCCGTGAGACTACATATCTACATGTACTCTGAGAGAAAGTATTCTCAGTCAGAGGATTCGATGAGAGACCCGTGTCTCAATACTCGCGTCTGATTGCTGGATCAGAAGTTCATATAATTATGGGTTTACGATTTTAGCCTTTGTTGAAAATCCACCATCTACACGCTTCCATAAGCATTGCCTCCCTGATTTGCGCATTGCTGCTTTCCTGATTTGTACAGACATATCAGTTCCGTGTTCATCGTTCCAAGTGCTAGCTTTCGATTCTCATGAGCATTGCTTCCCTGTTTTAAAAATCATTTGGCTGTTTGAGTGTTATAAAATGTTGAATGGTATGTCCCCTATGCTGTGATAGTAGTCATGTGACTAAACTGATTGTCTGACTAGCCCTCGTCAGCACTGCCTATCTGAAATACCATTTCCTGTTGTTGATACACCTGTCCAATTTGGGAAAATGGGTGATGTTATCGATCGACCCCACACTCTCCATGAGTACATGTATCCCACAAGAACAAGTCAGTTCTCATGCATTGTCTTACCCCAGACTGATGGTCCATTTGAGTTGGATGCAAGCATGATACAAATGCTCCCGATATTTCGAGGGGAGGATGCTGAAAACCCCTATCATCATGTAAGAGAGTTTGAGCAAATTTGTCGGACTATGCAATTTGAAAATATGTTCGAGGACTCTCTAAAGTTGCGTTTGTTTACATTTTCATTAAAAGAAACGGCTAAATCATGGTTTTACAGTCTGAGACCACAGTCAATCACCACTTGGGACCAACTCACAACAATATTTTTCAAAAAGTTCTTTCCATATCATGGGACCATCAACATTCGTCAAAGTATTAATTGTTTTGTCCAGTTACATGGAGAGACACTTTTTCATTATTTTGAACGGTTTAACTATTTGTTGTTTGAGTGTCCTCACCATGGCTTTGAGAAGTGGAGACTGGTCGCAATTTTTTATGAAGGACTAGACTTTAATTCTCGAGCCATGGTTGAGTCTATGTGTAATGATGAGTTCATTGATAAAATTGTGGATGATGCATGGTCATTTTTAGCTGAACTTGCAGAGAAAACCCATCAATGGGAGGAATCCTATAGGGAAACTAGGACAATGTCACATGATATGGGTGATCTCCATGAGTCAGATGTCGATTTTGACTCTGATACAAATATAGAATTCTTTATTAGGAGAGTTGAATCTCTAGAGAGGTGCACATATGAAAACTCTATTGCACCCAAGTTATGTAACCAGGCTGAATTCTATTTCTGTATCTTGTGTGATAGCTTAGACCTGAATTGCATGCCATTAAGCAGTCTAAAATGCATTGTGCCAATACTATCCATCAAATGCATGAGAATAACCTATACTCACCAACTTGTGAACTAGTAAGGAGAAACAACCTGAATCTTACATGTACTGCTGGCCCTACACAAGGTTTACAACCTGCAGTGAGCCAAGTTGTCACTGTACCAAATAAAAATTAAAGAAGTGATGAGCACATGGACTATGAATGTGAAATGTTTGTTTTTCCCCATGAACTTAATTCTGAAAATGGTGTTTCTTACCCTGTTGCTGAAAGTGTTAATGCATGTTCACCTATTTTAGAGGCAGATGTATGGGAAGAGAACACTAATGGTTTGGACGGGGTAAGATTTTCATGTATATGTGATGATGATGATGATATGGTATTAGAAGAGGTTGTTAATTATGAATGCAGAATTTCAGAGTTTTGCAACTCTGAAATATTAGACCACATTGTAGAAACCTCCACTACTAATAGTTCATTTGATCTTCATACATCTCAGTGTTTATATATGCATGAAATTGATGTTGATTTGGGGCTTGTGCAATTTTTTTGTGAAGATGAGCATGCTACACAACTTGTTTGTGACTTAGGGAAGGCTGAATTTTCTGTCGACACCAATGATCTTATGCATGAAAATAAATTTAATGTGTCTGATTCCCTGCCTAGGTTACATCATGATGTTTCTTCTAGTTTTCTTATGCATGAGACTGAAATTTTTGATGATGATGATTCTGAGTTGGGACTTGCTGATTTGTTCTATGAATATGAGCATGCTGCGACACTTTCAGATGACTTAGGAGATATTGATGTAACTAATAATGATGTGCCTATCTTCCTGCTTAAGTCGCAATTTGATGGTCTTGCACCCAACCTAGGCTTGGTTAGTCAATTTTTTTTTAAACCAACTATTCCGAGAGTTCATAATCTAGGTCTGGAAATGAGTGCTTCTCAAGTTCTTTTGGACCATTTTGCAGCTACATATAGTATCTCTGAAGAGCCACATTTGGAATGCATTGATATGTTTGTGCCCGTCCCTAGCAAAGTCCACTTTTAATTAGATCTGGTGCATGCAGCACCTCCAAAATTGCAAGATTTTAAAAAACACTTTTGTTGAAAATTTCAGGTTTGGGGGTAGCTCATTTATATCAGCAGTGTTCCTTGCTCTCTCATGTTATATCTGTGTACGACTATCAATGTTTCCCCACATCATATTTTGGGTTGATCCTCAACTCTTTAGGTTGTATGTATATGCTGAAGTTTTCTTGTATATAATCCAGTAGGTAATGTTTCAGTTGAATCTTATGTTTTTTTTGTATATATTGTGCTAATCCAATGTGATCTCAGCTGAAAAATGAGCCACGAATAATGGAGTTTGGTTATTTCTTTCGTCAAATATGGTAATCTCGCTCCTTTTCTCTACTCAACATTGTTCTAATGGTATGTTGTTGTTCAATCTTGTTTATCTTTTGAAACATCGAGGACAATGTTTAGTTTAGGATTGGGGGTGAAGAGTACATACCATGTGACTACCACTGTGCTATATTTAGAAACTAAACTCTGCCATATAAAAAAAAATGAAAAAATGAAAAATGGAGCTCATTTACCTTGATTTGTGATGCCTGTGCATGTATGATATCTTAGGGTTCTTAGTCTAGATGATGAGGCACCCATGATTCTAGCATAATTCACATGTGATATAGAAAATTTGCACATGCACTACCAAGCGTGTATAGCGTCGGTGTTTCATAGGTTAAGTAGGCTGCCAATCATCTAGAATACTGAATGAGACTTGACTAGCTTGTTCTTTGGTTGGCTGAGATACAAGTTGGAGGATACATTAAGAAAAGCAACCATTAAATTTGACCGGGTGCATCGAAAAGGGCTACCTCTTGCTAAAATTGTCATGTAATGTATTTTTCTATTTTTGTGTAATGTTGTTGTGTCATCTTGTTTTTGTACCTCTCATTATTCCAAAATCAGTTAAAAAAAAATTTAGAAAAAGAAAAAAAAAATCAGAAAAAGAAAAAAAAATCAGTTAAAGAGCATCCATTTTTGGTTATTATGTTCTGTTTCAATAAAAGTGTTAAAGTATCTCTCCTGCCTCAAAATAAGAGAGTAGTCGATGTAAATAAGAGTCATGTTTTGTTATATGTTGTAAATAGTCTTGTAATAAGCAAGGGAGGGTGTATGTCATCGATGTACAACGCGGGTAAACTGAAATATCACAAACTCTAAAGGTGAACATTCACAATTCTTGTAAAGCCGGACAGCTAGCTTGGCTTTGAATTCAGTTCTTAGCCTAAAAAATATCTCTTAGTAATTGGCAGTCATAATTTCCTACAGTAAACCATTCTCTATGCATGTCTAAGGTGATACACTTTACACTCTTATCACATGTCTTTACTTGTTCCAGTGCTAGAATTGTGCCTTTGAAAGCTAGATTGACATATCCAATTGTTGTGAGCTAAAACTGAAATGCAGGTATCACTTTCATGGAATCTGAGCTTATATTTTGTCCTAGAACTTTCTGGGTATGTTCCAAGAAAACCCTCACGAGACTTCAACTCGTCCACTAGGGACACTTAGTGGTTTAAAAGTTTTATTGCATTCGCTAAATGCAATCGAGAGACCAGCGACATTGGTGTAGGTAGGATTTTATTAGTTTTTGTTTTACTCGAGGTCGAGCAAAATTCAGGTTTGGGGGTGTGATTGGTGCCTAATAATGCAGATTTCTAGATCATTTTGGTGTCTTTTATTACATTCCAAGTGCTTTAATGTCCTATTTTAAGTCAAATTAGGTATTTTGCGTCTCGAGGCACCAATAATCTTTTTTGTTGTAAGTATTGATATTTTGTGGTTGTTTTGTATTTGTAGGATTGATAAATATGGTCATAAAGTGAGCAGGTGATTGGAGGTCAGAGTGGTAACACTACAGAGAGTGGAGTTAACTGTGGACTAAAGGATCAACTCATATCAAAAAAGAATTGGATAGGCTGAACAGACTAATCAATATGGCAGATGATGTGAAGAGGGTGCGAGAAATTGGTTTGTTGGCTAATAATTGAATGGAAAAAGGTGTTGCTATATATGCTACATTAGAATGTTGAACTAACAGAAGCTTACTGGACTCATGGGCAGACAAGACTGATTCACAAGTAATCTTTTTCTACACATTTTCTATATCAAAAGTTGATGCTCAAAATACAATGAAAGTCAAACCCTAACCCTTAGCCTCTTTACCTGAGAAACAAGATGTTTCTTCATCTTTCTTAGCTTCCCATATCCGTTCTCTGTGAAACCTATACCTCTCTTTACTGCAACTTGCATCCTCCAGCACCGCCATATTCTTTGTCTCCTTCTCTTTCAAGCTGTCAAGTACCTCTATCACCATCTTTCACTAGTCATCTTTGTTCCAATTTCAAGTTATCCCTAGAAATCAGTAGCTACTACTTAAGGAACAATAGGGCCGGCGAATTTTTCTCCAAGAGTAGTGAGAATCACATCTAAAGGTTTGAATTTCAAGCTCTCTGCAACATCAACATCATCAGACAATCACTTATTGAAAGTAATAGGGTGGCTTCAAATGAAGACTATCCACAGTGGTGAGTTCCAAGAACATCAAATCCCTAATTTTCTGATTGTATTTCTTGACTATGGGGATTGTGTAGAATGGAGGGAAACTTTTGTATAAATAGAGAATGGGTTGTTGATGAAAAGCAAGCCCGGACTAGCCGGAGCAATTAGTAGTAATAAATTAGGTTTAATTTCATTTTGTATTATGTTTTAAACATCTTTGCTAGGGCTGAGATGAAGCCCTTAGCTTACTGCTAGTTGCTTATGTTGATGAAAATGTTCTTATAGAGTTTAATTGAATATGATTCAGTTTAGTCTTCATGTTGCAACTTATAACTTTCACCTAGTATGTCTTGCATCCTAGGTTGTTAGAACAATTATTTGTTATTGCATTAACTAATGCTTCATTAATACCTTAGTTGTGACTAAACTATCCATTTGAAATCACCAGGAATTGATACCTTAGTTGTGACTAAACTATCCATTTGAAATCACCTTATATACGCGGAAGACTCGAATCTTCACCGATATCTGTTGTAAGGACAAGAGTAGTTTCATTGGCTAAAGTAATGTCTAGTATAGGTTATGCGGTAGATTCAATTGCCCTAGTATTCCCTACTTGACTGTTTTCGACTCTCATTGCATCCCTAGTTCTGTTCTATTTTTAGTTTTATTTTCCTAACAATCATCTTGTCGTTTCGACACACAAACCCCCCGTTGTTACTTCTCATTAGAATCAGTATAGAAAGACCTTAGAATCAACTCTACATCGCCCTAGTCTCTGTGGGATCGACCTGTATTTGCTCTGTCTACTATAAACGTTGTGCACTTGAAGTTTATTACAATTGTAGGTTATCTTTCTTAGCCTACCAAAATACATGCCTCTAATAGAACTTGGTGTTCCAAAAATTTCAAACCAAACAAAAGAAGAATTAATGTTTGAAAATCGTACAACAGTCCTGGAAGTATTGGAACTGTTACATGATGGGGGAAAATGGTAAGTTTTAATAAGTAATATCAAACTAAATTCCTTTTCTTGATTAAAATTTATTTTTAAAAAATATGCAATTACATGGAGTAACCCTTACAATAAAATGAACGATCGTTGGGTTTCGGCCAGGATCTCCGTGGTATTATATGGCATGTTCAACATGCAGAATAAAACATGTGTACATGGAAAAGAAGCCTTGGTGCAATGGATGCGCAACCATGGTGAAGACACCCTTTCTATGGTAATAATTAAATGAAAAAGATTTTATTAATAATAAAAATGCACAAGAACGTGACAAAACTAACAAATACTTTGTAACATCTACATACTTAACATGGTTGTACACGACGGCCATAGAGATGTCATTATCACCGCAATGGGGCAAGTGGCAGAGATAGTCGTGGATAACGTTAGAGTAACGAAAATTATGGGATTACAACAGTAAATGCGCAGGTAAACACTTTAATTTCATATATCAAATAAATATTGTTTGTAAAAGTTAAACAACCGTCCAAAAGATGTATTTGTTTTGCAGCAAAACCAATGTATGGGAGAAATATTAAAAGCAATAGGAAAAACAATGATCTTCAGGATCGTACTCCAAGAAGGGAATTTTGTCTATCAAAGTCTTTGCGAACATGAAATATTTGATTATGATCATGTCTAGAAAAATAACATGAAAAAGTAATTATATATTAACATTATCTCCTCTCATTACTAACATTGTCAGTACTAAATTAAATGTCCCATTGATAGGATTTGGGAAAACCCTATATAAATAACCGCAATCGCACGGTGTCTAGCTAGTAGACATAGGTAAGTACGGGTCGAACCCACAGGGAGGGGTGAAAATACCGTAACCAATAATTCTGATTGACAAACCAAAGATGTTGTTTTTGGATTTTTGAAATAATTAAGGAATTAAAAGAATGAAAATAAAAATAATTAATTAAATTTAATGAGAAAGATGGTAACTAGGGAATATGTTTTCAACCAATTTTATCATGCAAAACTCTTATTCGATTTCTAAACCATGTACTCCATAAAATTGTTTCACCATTTTAATTTCCTCCGCTTCTAAGTTGATAGTTCTAGAGATTTATTTATCAATCGTAAAGCATATGCCATCAAATATTACTAAGCATAGCACATCAATTTAAAAGTATAAATAAACAATGGAGCTATCCAACCAATATAAAGTTTCAAAGAATTAAATATCAATCTATAAGCATACCCCGTCAAAGACCTAATCCAAGCATGGCGTATCAATCGGAAAGCATATTTATGCAATAATTTACCAATCAAATATTGAAGAAAATTACTAAACATTTAAATCATTATTCAAAATATTATATGGAGAATTAACATTTGAGTCTACGCAATCAAAATGGTCTCCAACGAAGAACCCTAGTTACATAAAATCTAGCAAGACATGGAGAAAATAAAATAATACAATGAACTCTTTTTCTGTTTTTGGCTCTCCAGCCGTGCTCCCCCCCAAAAAATAGTTCTCACTATCTCATATATAGTCATGCACCCAAATGGAGATGAAATCAAAAATATACCCGCCTTAAAATCTTCTTATCTCACATAAAGGCAAAAAATATCCTTATCAATCAAATTCCGGTGTAAAAGGAAAGAAAATCATATGCTACCAATTATCCTCCTCCACAAATGGTAAGAATATCAAATTATTTGTTTAACCTTTGATGTTGACATTTCTCATTTTCTTAATACCACTCACTTTCCAATAAAGCTCCACATCACATAAAATATATTTTGCATGTGAGATAAACAAAGTATCTTGGTGATTAATTCGTTGAGAGAGAAAATAAAGATGTCGTCACTTGGACTCATATCTGACAAAATTTAACTCTTGTAGCACAAATGATATCTTCCACCTTATATAGCTTCCAATCTAGCTATTTTTACTCCCCGTGATCAAATTCGCTCGTACTTTCTACAAAAGCACTAATGGTGGGTTTGTTTGCAGAAATCACCGTTTCCAGGAATTTATAATCCCTTGGAATTACAAATTCTGGGAATCATGTAAATTCCTTGTGTGTTTGGTAACTCAATATAAATTCCTAGGATTTATAGAGTTTTCTTGTATTAAAGTCTTTGTACCGTTTGGCATTACACTCAAATCATAAAATTACATATATATGGGATTTAGAGTTAAAAAAAAAGTGGGTCCATAAATCCCTTCATAAGTTTCCCATCAAATCTTAGGGGGGAGGGGTCGGACTCCATATGAGGGATTTGCTGGAAAACTGAATCCCGTAGGAAACGTGATTCCAAGGATTCAGGCAACCAAACATACAGAGGGAAACGTAATTCTACCAAATCCCCTGGACCCATGAATTCCACCTTTAAAATTCTACATCCAAACCCACCATAAAATAGTATTATTAGCCAAAATATCGAGTCCAAGCTAATATATTTATGGGTGAAAATGCGTCACACTTGCGTGCTCATCACCCATAACATAATGTAAAAAATAAACTTGAATATATTAAGAATATAAACACACGTGAAGAGCAAAGCATATCTGTCATGGAAAAAGAACAACTCAAGACACCATCTAAAAAAGACCACAAGAGAAAGCACGACATCATCATAAGCAGCGATGATGAACATGATGGTGAATTGGGCGAACGGGATCCTGAGATGCCACCACTGGTCGAAATAGATGAACATGGCAATGAAGTGCTTACTTATGAATAAGATTACAAATAAGCGAGATTTTTTTTTTTTTTAGTATGCGAGGTTTCAATCAAGTTAATGCTTTAGTATTTAGAATTTAAACTATTTTATTTTTGAAATTACTTAGATTTATATATTTTAATTAATTTCTTGAGTTAATTCCTTCTATATTAAATTGCTTCGAAATTAGTTTTCACAACCATGAAAAGTTTAAATTATAATTTTATTATTATTATAAATTTTAAATTATATATTTTAATTGTTAATGTGTTGGAATATAATAGTTTTATTATGACTCTTATTGGTACGGGTGAGGGGCGAAGCCCCACCTCAGTGGATAAAACCCAGCGGCTTAATAAACTTCGATAATCCCGGTGCGAAACACGGGTTACCAACTAGTTTCTATAAGAAGAAAAAAATCCATTTTCCTAACATTTATTCGTTTCTAAAGTTGATTATGAATGAACAAAAAAAAGTCAGCAAAAAACCTATTAAATTTTTATTTTTTTAAAAAAAAATTCAAAATGAAAAGAAATGGGATTACGAACGAAAATGATGTTGCAAAAACTAGTAATCCGAACAATTGATTGCCTTCAAAGGAGAAAGGGAAATGAAAAAACGCTCATGGAAACTGCCTAACCTTCATCAACAATAGTAAGATTTAAAAGATAACTGCCTAACCAAAAGAACCATGTGGTTTTGGTTTTTCTTTGTTGAGGTATTTCACCTTATTTCTTCTCCGATGAGCATGCTAACTGATCTGTCAGTGGGGTTTTCTTGGCTCCATTGATTCTATTTTTAGTTCTTAAAGCTCTAAACTCAGTTTAGTTAAGGTCATGGTATAATTTTTTTATTAGATAAGTTAAAAAACCTTGTATTAAGGGTTATTTTATTGATATAAAGATTTCGGATGATGAATATAGAAAGGGAGTAGATGATTGTCAGCATCATCTAAAAGGAAACATAGTTGTTTCCTAAAGGCACGTCGCTTTTAAATATGAAAGATGTCAATATGAAGCTTTGTGGGTTTTTGCATGTTGATATTCATTAGAACTCTGATTTCCTTGGAAAAGGGTCATGTTGCTTAATCATCCTCAGATGACCTAAGACCTATCAGAATGATTGGAGCATGTTAGCTAAAACTAGTGTTATTCACTTGCAGCAGTGGACAAAAAATATCATATTAGCACTGAAATGGATGTTCTTGCTCAAGTATGGGTAAGATTTGATGAGTTTGGTTTGGAGTGATAGTGAACTCGGAATCTTTTCGAGATTCGTTGTGCAATTGGTACTCCATTATTAGTTGACAGATGGTACAACGAAATAAAATTTTGGTCACTTTGCAAGTGTTCTCCTTAAAGTAGATTTTCCAAAAAACCTTCAGGAGAGGGTGTTAGTTAAACGAGAAAACGAGCCTATCATCGCTAATATGATATATACTGAATGTTTCACTCTTTCTGTTATCTCTATATAATTGTTGTTCATGGCGTGGGTGAATGTAAAAACAAATCAATAGATATTTCAGAGAAGGCTACAGATGTTTCAAGACAACCTTAAAAGAATGTTGTAGGGATGCAATATGCCTAAAGGTCGTGCCATGTGAAAAAAAAAAGAGGGTACCAAGTACACCACCAACTTTTTCGTTCGGCGGACAAAACCTAATACAATTGCAAGTATATCTAATTAAAGATCCTTGAAAAATATATATATATATAAAGTTTTATCTTATCTCGTCCACAATCAATATGTCTAGAAAACAAATTGTGTGGAAGAGTTCTTGGATGATCTCAAAAATCAATATCCAAGATCAATCTAGTTATATCCAAATCAAGAGGATCCGAATTCTACCAAGTAAGAAACTTGTTATCTATCTTTCAAGATATGAATTCAACAAGAACAAGTCTCGTTATTAATCACAATTAATAAGGACTAAAACTACCTAGATTGAATACGTACTATTTGTGTTATTTCTATTATAAAGATAAAATAATATAATGCGGAAAAGGAAAAACGCAAGACACCAGAAGTTTAGTTGACGAGAAAAATTGCACCTGTGGAAAAACCCCACTACAGGAAAAATATACATCTACAACTGGAGTTTTACAACTCTTTGCTAAACATCGTAGAAAGTCCTATGTTTTACAACTGGTTTCAAAGGAAGAGTTGTCGTATATCATCACTACCAACCCTTAGGACCAAGGGGTTGCGCTAAGAAAACAAACGTCAACTCCTTAAGCAAAAGAGTTGTGATGGCATTTAGCTATAAAAACTTTGTTCCATAAAGGTAGTGACTTAGCCTATCACAATTCTCACAAGAGTTGTTGAAGAACACCAAAATATGATAATGAAAAATAGTGTTAGAGGGGATATTCGAACATGAACCTATTGCTTGAATTATAGCTCATCAACCATCCTTACAGTTCACAAGTTTTGATTTTTTGTGTTTTTTTTTAATAAAAAGGTATAACACTTATAAGAGTTGTTGAAGTAAAAATATAGAATATTGGAAAATGAGGTTCGGGGGATTTGATCCTCAGCCTCCTGCATGGAAGTATACACCACTAACCATACCTACATTATCACAAGTTCTGTCAAGTTTGTGGTTCTTTAATATACTAACTTTATGACAACCCTTTATAAGAGTTGTAAAACAAAATATAATGTTCAAAAATAATGCTCAGGTAACTGATCCGCAAACAGTGCGAAGCCTTTTCTGTAAAAAATCACATACATTCTACAATGACAATGCACTTCTGTAAACTTTTTGTAATGGATGGTTAAATTTTATTCACTTCTGCTAAAAAAAATTCACTTCTGCAAAATTTTATTCACTTCTGCTAAATTTTTATTCACTTCTACTAAATTTCTCTCTATTCTGCTAAAAACTAGTTTGGTACTTCTGCTAAATTATTTATGTATTCTGATAAAAACTATTTTCTACAACCCCTTTCGCAACCTTTAATAAAGGTCGTCGTAGGGTTACGACAAAATTTTTCAAGCCAGGTTTAGTATCGAAGTTGACGAAAAGGGGTGTGTTTAAGGTTTCGGGGAATATTCCGATGGTATCTTACCTGTAGATGGGTGGATTCATCGTTCTTACAAAGTTTTCGACTTATAATAGTCCACTCACGGCCAGGTTTCGAGCTCGGAGCCAAGTTCAATATCGAAGTTGACGAAACAGGGTGTGTTTAAGGCTTCTGGGAATATTCCGATGGAATCTTACCTATATATGGGTGGATTCATCGTTCTTACGAAGTTCTCGACTTATAGGAGTCCACTCGCGGCCACGTTTCGAGCTCGGATCCAGGTTCAGTATCGAAGTTGACGAAATAGGGTCTGTTTAAGGTTTTGGGGAATATTACGATAGAATCTTACCTGTACATGGGTGGATTCAATGTTCTTACGAAGTTTTCGACTTATAGTAGTCCACTCGCGGCCAGGTTTCGAGCTCGGAGCCAGGTTCCGTATCGAAGTTGACGAAAAGGGGTGTGTTTAAGGTTTCAAAGAATATTCTGATGGAATCTTACCTGTAAATGGGTGGCTTCATCTTTCTTACAAAGTTTCCGACTAATAGTAGTCCACTCGCGGCCAAGTTTTGAGCTCGGAGCCAGGTTCAGTATCGAAGTTGACGAAAAGGGATGTGTTTAAGGTTTCGGGGAATATTTCGATGGATTCTTACCCGTAGATGGGTGGATTCATCGTTCTTACGAAGTTTCCAACTAATAATAGTCCACTCGCGACTAGGTTTCGAGCTCGGAGACAGGTTCAATATCGAAGTTGACGAAAAGGGTGTGTTTAAGGTTTCGGGGAATATTCTGATGGAATTTTACCTGTAGATGGGTGGATTCATCGTTCTTACGAAGTTTTCGACTTATAGTAGTCTACTCGCGACTAGGTTTCAAGCTCCGAGCTAAAACTAAATGGATGAATTCATCGTTCTTACCAAGTTTCCAGCTTATAGTGGTCCACTCACGGCCAGGTTTCGATCTCGGAGCCAGGTTATGCCTCGAAGTAGTCAGAAGAGGGTTTGTTTAAGGTTTCGGAGATATTCCGACGGAATCTTACCTTTAAATGGATAGATTCATCGTTCTTACCAATTTTCCTGCTAAGTTTGAAGTCAGAACCCTCCCGGAGCTTCGTGGTTCACATATTGTATGCTATTATACCGAATTTGAAGTTCGAATCGACATTGAGCTTCATATTTATCGATTTTGATGACGTATCATGCTAAGTTTGAAGTTAGAACCCTCTCAGAGCTTCATGGTTCATAGATTGTATGCCATTATAATGAATTTGAAGTTCGAATCGCCATCGGGCTTCATATTTATCGATTTCGATGATGTATCATGCTAAGTTTGAAGTCAGAACCCTCCCGGAGCTTCGTGGTTCACATATTGTATGCTATTATACCGAATTTGAAGTTCGAATCGACACTGAGCTTCATATTCATCGATTTTGATGATGTATCATGCTAAGTTTGAAGTCAGAACCCTCCCGGAGCTTCGTGGTTCACAGATTGTATGCCATTATACCGAATTTGAAATTCGAATCGACATTGAGCTTCATATTTATCGATTTTGATGATGTATCATGTTAAGTTTGAAGTCAGAACCCTCTCAGAGCTTCTCGGTTCATAGATTATATGCCATTATAATGAATTTGAAGTTCGAATTGACATCGAGCTTCATATTTATCGATTTTGATGATGTATCATGCTAAGTTTGAAGTCAGAACGCTCTTAGAACCCTCTCAGAGCTTCTTGGTTCATAGTTTGTAAGTCGTTATACCGAATTTGAAGTTCGAATCGACACTGAGCTTCATATTCATCGATTTTGATGATGTATCATGCTAAGTTTGAAGTCAGAACCCTCTCAGAGCTTCGTGGTTCATAGATTGTATGTCATTATACTGAATTTGAAGTTTGAATCGACATCGAGCTTCATATTTATCGATTTTGATGATGTATCATGTTAAGTTTGAAGTCAGAACCCTCTCAGAGCTTCTTGGTTCATAGTTTGTATGCTGTTACACCACATTTGAAGTTCTAATCGACATTGAGCTCCATACTTATCGATTTCGATGATGTATCTTGATAAGTTTGAAGTCAGAACCCATCCGGAGCTTCTTGGTTCATAGTTTGTATGTTGTTATACCATATTTGAAGTTCGAATCGATAATAAGCTTCATATTTATCAATTTCGATGATGTATCCTTCTAAGTTTGAAGTCAGAACCCACCCGAAGCTTCTTGGTTTATATTTTGTACGTCGTTATACCACATTTGAAATTCATGACCTGTATGACTAATCAAAATTGCCTCAAGACCTATGTGACTAGTCGAAATTCAAACCGGAAGCACAAAGAGAAAGCACAAAGAAAACACACTTTCTTATTTTTTCTGCTTCATTCCCATATATTTTTGGATTTTTTTTTTATAATTGAAGGTCGATAATAATATCTTAAATTTATTGATATATTTTTTGGATTTTTTTCATATCGAAAGTTGATAATAAAATCGAATACACGAGTTTGAACTAGCACAAAGAGAAACACACAAGCTTCTCAATCCGTATGAGCATCCTAAAGCGAATCTACACCGTCCCTTAATTTCTACAATCCGTATGAGTATCCTAAAGCAAATCTACACTGTCCAAATCCTTTTAGATAAAACATCAGAAGTAAATCCTTTCACTTACGTCTCATCTCTCTCTAATTTTCTCCGCCTCCCTCACTCAGAAGGAAACCCTAACTCACAAAATTCACTTTTCTCTTTCACCCTCTCTGTGCAAAAAGTAGTAGATCGATTATATCTCTGTACAAAAACCCCAAATCTGCTATTGATGATGTTTTTTAGTCTGATTTTGTAGATATAGGGTTTCAGATTCATTCTGTGCATCTACAGGGTTTGGATTTTTGTGGATGGGTATGAAACCCTAATTCTCTCTCTGTATTCTCACTAATTCATTTTGTTGGAGCAATTCTTGAGATGATCGAAAGAGGACGAGATCAAGACTTAAATTCAGCTGGTGATTGGTTATGGTGGTTGTATGAGCAATGTTGCAGGCGTAAATGGAAATAAAATCAATTTTAATTCAAGCGTGGATTTTACTCTCAAGTTGGATTTGGTTTTGATATGAATCTGTGTTGAGAAATCTCGGTATCTCGATTGTGATTGTGCAGACAAGAAAATGGAGGAACTGTTGGTTTGAGTTGATTTTGTGCTGGGTTTTATTTGGGGGTTTTGTTATTCAAGATTGGATCTAAACAAGGGCTATACCAGTAGAGAAGAAAGGTTTGATTAATGAATTAGCTAGCTTGGGTTTGTGCTGTTTTGTGTTGTAAAACTGTCAGTGATACTCTTTTCCTCCATTTACTGGTGGAATTGAGGGGAAAGTATTTTGTGTTGTCCAACGATTATACATGCTTTGGTTTTCAATGATTGTGATTGTTAGTAGCGGTTATTAACTTGGATTCTATAAACCTAAACTGGTATGCAAAAGGATTTTCATGGAATTTTTGGTTTTTTTATTTTTATTTTTTTTCTTATTTTTTACTCTTTTGTTTTTGTAAGGTTGAGAGATTAGCAGTAGTACTGCTTGAAGAATCAAAAGCATAATCATCTAAAGCTGATGATTCAATTGGTAATAAGAGAAGTAGAAGAAAGAGACCTAGGGATATTGTTACTGCTTCCGCTGATGGAAAGACGAAGAAGAAGATGGTGCAATTGTTGATATTGAGACGTTTCGTGCAATGGGGGTTCGTGAGTTGCCAGAACAAGCTTCAATTCATGGGGTTTTTGCTAAAGGGACCAAGAAAGAAATTTTTGAGAGACTTTGTGCTAATTTACAGAAGGACTCGGGTTCGATTACTCAAGGTATTGTTCCAATTTTAATTCGGTATTTGTTGGTTTCGTTGTGGACATGAAATTGAGGCTTGTGTCTGCTTAGGTATAGAAAATGGGGGGATTTAGCAATTTGATTTAACAATGTTGTGTTTGTAGAATTAGTTCAGTAGATACCCATGATGGCCAGCATGATTGTGTTTGTAGAATCATTTTGTATTGCTGGCTAACTGAAGTTTCCTGTTGATTTTCAGTATCAGCCAAGAAATGGAAGCGGAAACACAGATACTGTCCCAAATGGAGTGGCTGCCAAAGTAGGGAGTGGCACCAAAAAGTATCCAGCTTAGAAGATTGAACGCGGATATTCTTCATCTACAAGCACAGAAACTGACGGCCTATAAGGGGACTATGATACATTTGAAAGGACACGTGAGGAACAGATGAAGAACCAGCAGAAGGCCTTTGATTCGAGTGAAAAAGCCAAAGCTCATATGCAGGTTCACTTCTGCTGACTAACTAAATGAATGAGGGTGCAATCTTTAAATTTTCCCTGTATTGTTTAATCATTTGAAACTAATTGGTGAGATCAGAAAAGTTGGTTAAACTTTAGAGTTTTTTATTTTTGCTAGCAAGATTTGCAGCTGAGGCTCTGATTTATTACCATTTTGTAATTGTTGCTTTTGCAGGCTTTTGTTGATAAGTTCCGTTACAACACAAAGAGGGCATCATTAGTTCAATCAAGAATTAAGGTATTTTATACCATTCCCTTTATATTGTATTAGATCCCATTTGAAACATGTGCTATCGACATTTGAGTTAGTTGTCTGGAATCAATTTGGCACCTGCAAGCACTGGATCCTTTTATCTCATGTATTTGTTCAGTAGTTGTATTAGTTTTGGCTGTGGAGCTTGAATGCTTGTTCTGAGACTTTGTATTGCAAGGCCTCTATGCAATAAGTTTCTTTCTTACGAGTGAATGTGCTTAATTTCTCCAGGCAATTGAGCGGTTGGGCACTGTGGATGAAGTTATAAATGACCCTGAGTATGTACTAGTTCCTTTAATCCCTACCTCAAATCTAGAACTTATAAACATCAAGATTTTGGCTCAATCACTTGTTTGCTTCTCTTGGCTTTCTATATTTACGTGATTCAATTGGTTAACTTCCTAATATATGTTGTTGTGCAGTTATAAGTTTGAGTTCCCAACACAGGATGACAGACCAGGGGCTCCTATTATAAGTTTCAAGTTTGTCGCTCAGTTCTGCTGATAAAGTTTTTATGTTACATATCTCTGTATTGTTGCTCCATCTCGTTTGATCTGTGTGTTTGGGTCATGACAAAACCCTGAAGGGTAAAAGTTAGAAAACATTGTAATGTTTAGTGATAAGTTTCCTGGATAAATGTTGTTGGATTGTCGTATAGACGATCTCTGAATTGTCCTTGTAGCTGTGGTGCTCCCGTTCGAGCATAAACTATGTCACTGAAAACTGGGTGGGGCACAAGAAGCAGGAGACGCAGCCGTAGCCGCAGCCCTAATAGATTTGAAGGAGGGTATAACAAACAAAAGGATGAAGTAGAGGAAGGTTTGATTTGCGCTGATGACTAGTGCTTTGTAAGACGGAATTTGGAGCCAGTGTTTACTCTGACTGATAAAGAGAAGTGGGATTGATGCCAGGTTCTGTACTGTGAGTAATGAACTTGTCCCTGATCCCATGGGTTATACTTTTTCTTTTTCTTTTTTGCGATATGATTTTTTGCTGGTGTTGTAGAGGAAAGAAGAAATAGTGGTAAATATTTTACACTGTAATGGGGATTCACTTGTCATTTTTTAACTTGAATGAATGTAAATGTGTTACACTGGCAGGTTAATGTGAAATACTTTCGGCAATTCGGTTTTAGCTCTATTTTTTTTCAAATAGTTTTATGCACACAACTCCAAATAGAGGTTGTTACTTAAAATACTACAACCTTTAAGGATGTTGTGTTTGAGATTATGACTACACAAGACAAAGGTTGTGAAAGAAAGTATAAGAATATAAATAAGAGTTGTCCAAACATTTTCAACCACTCTAACAAGTGTAGTAATAGTGCTATTCACAATAATTAGGGAAAATGTGTTATAGAATTTTACTACACAGATTAAAGGTTGTGAAATCAAGTCTAGTCTTACAATATAAATAAGAGTTGTGTTAAGCTTTCAAATTTTTTTTGAAAGAGAATCACAACCTTGGCAAAATATTGTCGAAACATGAATCACATCACCCTTTACAACTCTTAGTCATTGTAGAAAAGCTTGGACTTTCTACAACCCAACCGCCCCCCCCCCTCCACAATGTATGAAATGAAGTTTTCGTAGGGGTACTACAACTCTAACCTGTAGGCGTCAATGTTGATTTTTCCCGTAGTGCCAAGACCTCGTCTAGGTTTGAACATCAAACTGTATTAACCGTTACAGGAAATAACCTACTATTAGACTTCGGAATAAAATGTAGTTGAGACCGAATTAACCCTCCAAGCAATTCAGCTGCAGCCGTCCTCCTTATGTCCATTTAACCTCGCAAGGCTCTACGAAATTGATTCACTTAGATGACGTCCTTTACATCCTAAGAGTTAATACCAATCTGCCTCTAACAGATAAGCCTATGTGATTTATATTTAGATCGTTTAGATCAAAGCTTGGAATATTTTTTCAATAGATAAGCTAGCAAACCTCACAAATCTGGAACACTTCACTCAGTTAGCTGAGAATCTTGGATTACTAACCACCTCTCAAGAACAATCTTAAACCGATCAACAAAGAAGAGTTTAAGATATTTGTTAGAGCATAGCTCGGTTGAACCCACCAAGCGTTGGTATGTCAAGTTTGGTTGTCATATTTTAGTGAATCAAAACTCATGTTAAGAGTCGCTTGATTATGTACTAGAGTCAACTTCGTATAGGTTATCTTGAAAGTATTAGGATATGAGACTTTACAAGTATTGCGAAGACTTGAAGATGTGAAGAAGCAAGGAGCTACAACGACAACAATCATTCTTCCATTTGAGGTTAGTGATATTTGACTTGAACTGTTTCATTCCCTAACGTATCTTTCAAGTCGTGCATATTGAAAACAAAACTGCGAAGCATATTTGAACTCTAGATAGACATAGTATTAAGGAATACAATACGAGGTTTATTGATTAACCATTAAACTTTGTAGATAAGACATCGCCATAATCATTTGAATGCTATCATGATTATGTATGGGTATGAGGTGAGGATTTCATCATAGGGAACAATGTTTTACATGTGTTCTAAGGAAGTAAGTTCATAAACTTGTTTGTGAATCGAAAAGGAAATCGCCAGGCGTTATTGGTTTTGTTATTCATTGCATATCTTATGAACAACCAATATGTGTGATTGAGTATAACCGTTCACGGCTTGTTGTGTTCTTGGTAGAACTATTCACAAAGGCCTGACTTATGTATTGGTATGACTTTTATTAGTGAAACCGATCTTAAGTAATCACCTGAGATGGTATGATCGGGTTTGTGATTTTTTGTCTGACCAAATATGGGAAAGGGGAACCGATCCTAGTAAGAGGTGCTGTACATCACAAAGGGGAACCGATCCTTGTATGAGGTGCAGCAAGGTTTATAGCAGAACCGATCCTATGAACATGTGCAACACGTTTTTAGGCAAAGGGGAACCTATCCTATGGACATGTGCAACACATATAAGTTAAATACCATATATATGTGGGGAACCGATCCTAGTACCTAGTCAACCGAATTTTGGAAAGCTAGTGTGACTATGCACAATACTCACATGGAAGGTAGAACCGAAACTTGTTTTGGTAGAACCGTTAAACCCATGATTGTGATTGAATGTTATTTGATCAATCGCATAGTTCTTGAAAGTCAGATGAACCAATTCTAAACTTGTTTGGAAGTGTGGGAAATCGGTTTCAAGGTTGTAAGTGTGAAAGAGAACTTACAAAGTTAAGATGTCGACATACTTTGTACACGTACCATGAATGTTTATTTCTTTAATTGTTCAAAGTTATTCCTTAATAGCTAAGGGAAAAGAATCCCAGGATCGAAACATAAATAAGTTAAGAATCTTTTAATTAAGGTATTTAACTTCATTTTGTAGGGAAATAAGAATTAGTAATGTGCATTTACTAATTAGAGATTTTTCGAGAGATTTCGATCATTATTTTTGGACAGAGCATTTCCAGGAATTATGGAAACCGAATTTGTGCTTTAATGAATATCTTGAGAATATTTTCGGTTTTGGAAATTCCTTGGTGTCCAAACTTCCTTGTCAATAAATACTTGAAGTTTGCCTTTCTAGCAAACTAATCCTTCGTAACAACAGACTTCCTCTTTGTTGTGTTGTTACTGGTGTAGCCGCCTATTCGGAGAGGAGAGTAACCTACGACCGCTCAGTTTAAAGTCTTATTTGGGATTGAGAAGCTCTACGAGTACCGTTGGTGGGAAACTAGATAATTGCGGTTTATCTTTTGTTTTCTTTGATTTGATTGACTAACGGTGATTTAACTTTGATTGCACCTAGTTTGTTTATGCTTGAGAATCTTCTCTTCTGATATAAGATTCACTCAAACTAGTTCAGAGTTTCGACAGGGATCTTTAGACTGTTGTTAGTTCTAAAGACGATCTTGTGATAATCCATTGTTAACAGACTCTGTTCTGTGCGTGATTGATCACAAGAGATTCAAGTGATTGTGTGCAGGTGTTTATTGAAGATCTAAGAAGATTTGAAGACAAAGAAGATATTGAAGATTTCTGATTTGTGGGTTCATAATCTTTGGTGTGCACAATACTTGTTTTGGTAAAAGAGGATCCAATTAATAATCGGTTTATCTTTGTGATAGATTGGATTGATTAATTGAGTAGATCAGCATCAACAAAATTCTTTGGATTAATAGTGTTGTTGGCTTAATCTTAAACGATTACTTCAGTAATTGAATATAAGATAGATCTAAGGACCTGACGAAGGAGTTTATGTTAAGATAAACGGAAGAGCCTTTGTCCAACTCATATCACTTGGTTGAATAGAGTTGATACCAAACAGATTTGTTGTTCCTTTACTGTTTGGAATACAAACCAAAGGAATTGTTCCAAGTACGTGACTAAGGTCGGAGGCGTGGGAATACAGACGGAACTAGGTGAACTATAGGTTTAGTTGCTTGGTCTCAACTATACGAAGTTAGGTGTAATTTTGTGTAGCGGATTAATCCTGAAAGTATTCAATTCTGGACAAGGTCCCGGGGTTTTTCTGCATTTGCGGTTTCCTCGTTAACAAAATCTTGCTATGTCATTTACTTTACATTTCCGCATTATAATTGTTTTATTATAATTAAAGTAAATTACACAAACGTTAATTCCTATTTACCTGATAAGTGAATCCTATTGTGTTTGGTTAAGTCCGAACCTTTTTATCAAGTAACATACTTCGTTGTTGTATTGTCTTGATCTCGTATCCATAGACGATCACATGAAGTATGAACCGATTAGTTGTATTGTCTCGACTCAGTCCATAGAAAATCACTTTCGGAGAAAGAGCTTATAGGTAGGAAAAGTTTTAGCTTGAGGTATATTTGGGTACCCTCGCCTTTTCAATTGGTATCAGATCAGGAAAACACGAAAAGATCTAGCAATCTGTGTTTGGTGCGATCCAACCTATAAGAATGAACTCGATTTCTCATGAATCGACTTCAATTAACGTACCGCCAAGATTTGACGGAACAAACTATCTATGGTGGAAATCTGCTATGAGATCTTTTCTTCAATCACGAGACTTTAATACTTGGCTTTTAGTCGTCGATGGTTATATTCGTCCAAAGATAGAAAATTCAGAAACTGAGTTTAAACGCTTAGTAGAGTTTTCAAACGAAGAAAAGGCTCTTGCAAAGCAGAATTCAGATGGTTTGGATGCTATAATACATGTTGTAAGCCGTGATCTACAACATCATGTATCAACATGTCAAACTTCGAAAGAATCTTGGGATCATCTTCAGATCGTATTCGAAGGAAATTCTTCAGAGAAAGAAGCTAGACTTCAAACTCTCACTTCCGATTGGGAAAACATTCGAATGGATGACAACGACACTTTTGAAGAGTTTCATATTAAACTCTCTGACATAATTAATGCTTCTTTCTCGTTAGGAAAGACTATTTCTGAAAAAGATATAGTATGCAAGATTCTCAGTTGCCATCTAGATACGATTCTAAGAAGCATGCAATCATAGAAGCAAACGATCTTTCAACTCTCTCACGAAGCACACTCGTTGGAAAGTTAAATATCTTTGATCATGAATCACAATCTATTCATAGTAAAGGAATCGCTTTAAAAGCTGCAAGAATTCTGAAAGCTCCAATGGAGAGGAATAAACAGATGGATGATTCAGATGAACAGATTGCAGAAAAATCTGATGATGAAATTGAACAATCATTGTCATTGATTACTAGAAAGTTTCGAGATCTCTTAAAGAAAAGAAATGAGAGATTCATTAAGGATACTTATCGATCTTCTCGCCCACATGATCAAGTCCCTGTCAAAAAGGATCATGAAGATGATGATGAATACCAGCCGCAGTGCTTCAAGTATAAAGAGCTTGGTCATATTTCTAAAGAATGTCCCAATCTTAAGAAATACACTGGAAGCAAGGCATTGGCTGTAACTCTAGATGAGACCTCTGATTCATACGATTATGAAGAAGATGAAACAACTAATATTGCATTAGTTGTCAATCTTATTTCTTCCTCCTCCATTAGTGATTTACCCATTTTAATAATGGACATGTCTTCCGATGTTATTAAATCACCTAATGGTAAAGGGAAAATAAGACAAGATGCAAAAACTGTCTCAAAAACAGAATTGCTAAGAGTTGCACATGCAATTCCAGTCAATCCCAAGATACTTCGTTAGTTCGAGGTAACAAAAGGAGATCTTTTCGTACTATACTAGATTAAGAACACTCTGGTTGTTCAAAAATCCATAATAAGAGCAAATCTCATACTAATGCCTTTTTTTTGCTCGATAATAAGAATTTATATTAAAACCAAAAGATGTTCAAAAACAACAAAAGCCCAACATAGTGGGAAAATAAAATGGGCCTTTATAAGATAGGCCTACAGAATTAATGAAATCTAAAATAAGGGAAAAAAGGAATTTCCAACTTTTTAAGGAAGGGAGGCCTTTCTGTATAGACCATGTATTCCCCTTTATTCAACCTTGCTCCTCTTTTTGCTAAGGAATCTGCAGAGAAATTGATTTCCCTGAAATTGTGTACAAATTCCCACTGCAGACTAGCACATATTTTGTTCCATCTTGTTATAGCAAACCAAGGTAATTTCCCAGACACAAAAGCTGCAATTGCTGCTTTGGAGTCTGAACTAAAACAGACATTTAGAAATCCATTAGAAATGGCCCATTCCCCTGCACATAGAATTGCCATTACTTCCGCCAGGAAGTTAGTAGCAATGCCTAAGCCTCCAGTTGCAGCCACTACAACCTCACCTTTCCAAGACCTTCCAATGAAGCCAAAACCAGCTATTCCAGGGTTACCTTTTGCAGCTCCATCACAACATAATAAAAGTTGATTAATCTGTGGTAGAGAGAAGAAGATTTCTGTTACCTGAGTTGATTTAACTTTTCTGCATTTCAGATTGAAGGATTTTAGAATCTGGAGATCATAAGTAGAATTCCACATAGGTTGCTTCATTCTAATATCACTCTCCTGTATCATCTTCAAAATAATTCTTTTAAACTCATCTTGCTTGATTACAAAGATTATCATACACCAATCTGTTTCTTAAGAACCATATCTCTTTCAATGTGATAAGAGCAGCATTCCTCCAAATCTCTTTTACAGCAGGGCTTTTGGCTTTTGCAAAGTGAAGAATATCTTCTAAGGAAGTAGGATTAAGGAAATTGAAAATGCCTCCCAACCATTTCCAAGTTATCTCACTGAAGTCACAAAACCACATAATATGTTCTAAAGTTTCCTCATTACACTTACAAAATGGGCATCTGGATGCTAGTTGAAAATTTCTCTTTTTCATGTTATCATCAGATGGAACTACTCTCCTTACCAACTTCCAAATATTACTAGATATGCTGGGATGAATGCTGGAATGCCATATATGTGAAGTCCATTGCAGAGTTGGAAATTTATCTCTAATTAATTCACAAGCTGAGGCAACAGAGAAGTTACCTGTAACAGTTCCACACCATATTCTCCTGTCACCCTTATTGTCAACCACTGGTAGTTCATTAGCACCAAAGAAATTGGAGAATTCAGTAGGAATTATCCATTCACCATTTTGTAATAAATCTGCAACTCTTAGGTAAGGTTGATTTAACATAATATCATTCTCAGGAAATAACTCACTTAGAGGTTTATCTTTGATCCAGCTATCATGCCAAACAGATATACTAAGACCATCCCCAACCAGCCATCTTGAGTGGTTATTAACTTCAGGCAGAACCCATTTGATACCAGGACATATAGAAGATTTTTTATAGTATGAAATCCAATGTCCTTCATTGTTCTGGAATTTTGCTCTAAAGAATTTAGTCCATTCCTCTTCACTATTTTGTACTTTCCAGCAAAGCTTTATTAATCACTTTAAGTCTTTTAATGCCCAAGCCACCTTCTGATAGAGGAGAACACACCTTATTCCACTTCAAAGTAATCATTTTTTTTTTATGGAAGAGTCTCCAGACCACAGAAAGTTCTTAATTATTCTTTCGCATTCTCTAAGTACTCTTGCTGGCCATTTATACACTGACATACTGTATATTGGAATACTGCACAGAACAAACTTTACCAATATTAGTCTTTCTTGAAATGATAATAGATGTCCCTTCCAACCTGCCAACTTTTCTTGTAAGTATTCAACAAAGCTCCATACTTGTATAGATTTTACCACTCCATGATTAAGAATTATTCCTAAATACTTGTCAGGGAAGGAAGATAATGCCATATTACATATCTCAGCAAGTTGATTTTTCCTTGATTCACTTGTGTAGATTTCCACCATTGAACTTAAAACTCTACTCAAAACATCCTCTGCAATAACAAAGAGAATAGGGGAGAGAGGATATCCCTGCCTTAAGCCTCTTCCTACACCAAAATTGCATGCAGGGCCTCCATTTATCAAGACTAAAATCTTTGCAGATTTTAGAAGAATGTGAATCCACTGTATATGCTTCTCAGAAAAGCCAAAACACCTCATTGCTTTAAATAGGAAATTCCAGCTAAGAGAGTCATAAGCTTGAGTAATATCAATTTTCAACCCCACATTTCCACCTCTTCTTTTAGTTTCTAGCTCATTTACTAATTCTGAAGCTAACACTATTTGATCTTGTATGTTTCTTCCCTTAATAAAAGCTCCTTGTTGAGGTGAGACAATCTTATGAATAATCAAACTCAGTCTAGTGGTGATGATTTTGGTGAAAACCTTAAAACAAAAATTCATCAAACCAATAGGTCTGAATTGATTTGGTTTCTTAGCATTTCTTACTTTTGGGAGTGACAGTAGAAAATTAGAGTTCATACCAGTGGGAATAAATCCTTTGGTCCAACAATATTGAATGGCTTTAATAAAGTCTTCTCCAATAATTTCCCAGGCCCATCTGTAGAACCAACCACTGAAGCCATCAGGTCCAGGAGCACTGTCTGGATCCATTGAGAAGACTGCTTTATGGATTTCCTCAGCTGATGGATTAGCTTCAAGAAGGGTGTTGTCTTCATGTTGGACTAATTTAGGAATTGATTCAAAAATACTCTCAACAAAGCATACCTCCTTGTAAGTAAATTTGTCTTCAAAATGATGAACCAACAAATCAGAAATACCTTGTTGATTAGTAATTATAGCCCCATCTGGATTTTCCAAATTTCTACAATAGCATTCTCGAGCCTGTCTTAACTTCATTTTGACATGGAAAAATTTAGAGTTAGAAGCTCCTTCCTTCAACCATTTGACTCTGGATTTTTGTCTCACTATTTCATTATTTTGATGAAGCAAATTTTCTTGAACCCCCCTAGATGTTACAAGCTTATCTAACAATTTAATGTCACTGGGATTTCTGTCAGATTCCAAAGCTGCATTCATAACATTTTTCTCTGCTAGTTGAAGTTTTTGAGTAACATCCCCAAAAATATTCCAGTTCCAATCTTTGATTATCTTTTTCAAAATTTTTAACTTGGCCAGAAAGATGAAAGCAGGATTCCCTTCCAACTGTAGTTTCCAATTATCAGCAACAATCTTAAAAAAACCTTCATGCTCCATCCAAACTTTTAAGGCTCTAAAAGGGGTATTTCCTGGTTTAGGTATAGCAGCATTTGCCTCACAAAGAAAACCATGATCAGAAACTCCTCTTACTCCCACTTTATACCCCAAACTAGTATTTTGTTCTAACCACTGAACATTATAGAAGGCCCTATCCAAGTTACATACTATTCTTTTAGACCCAGCTCTGTTGTTACACCAGGAGAATTCCAAACCAGTTTTAGGAGCTTGTATAAGTTCACAATTATGCACATAATTATTGAATTCCAACATTGCTATCTTTAGAGGGCTCCTACCACCATTTTTCTGATCAATACTTAAGACATCATTGAAATCTCCAAGTACTAACCAAGGTTTATTAAGAGTATAATTTGCTTCCAAAGAATACCACAATTCTCTTCTATCTACTGTTAAGGTTGCTTCATGAACCCCTGTAATTAAAGAACCACCAACATCAACAGTAATCTCTTGTTTTGTATTTGATATAACAATTGGCTCAGAAATAGAAGAACTCCACAGAAGCCAAATATTGGCTTTACAACTCTCTGTTGTATTATGAATTAACTTACAGCTCATTCCAGGTAATCTTAATTTTTGAACAGTATCTGATTTCACATGGATTTTAGGTTCTAAGGACATAAAGTATGAACTAAACTTCTTACTTTATCAGTGGCTTTTGATCTTCTTAAGCCTCTGATATTCCAGTAGATGACTTCATTGAGAAGAAGATAGTTGAGAAGTTTTAGGACTTCTCTTACCTTGATTTTTCTAACTGCCAATAACTCCAACAAAATCTTTAGCTCTCGATTCATTAGCTGTACTAGAAGATGCTTGTTTTCTAGTGATAACATTTGGTTTAATTACTCTTAAAACATGCTTATCTTTCTGTTGTTCCACTGGTAGGATAGTAGAAACTGGTGGTTGTAAATTAACCACATTAGTGATACTTGGAGCACTGGTACACATATTGATTAGTTTATCAACTGGTAGTTCTGGAAAGTCATTATGAGCAAGATGAAATTCACTTTCCACACCACCCTTCTGAGGAATTGAATTGCTACATGAAGCTATATCCACATTCTATTCCACACTAAAAGGAATAAAATCCTCTGTATCCATATCCTGTAAACTATGGAATTTACCAGAAGAAGTATTAAGACTTGGTAGAGAATTCCCACTCAATTTTATTGAAGGAAATATAGAATCCACTATTACATCTTCATCAGCATGATTCTCAGAGTGCAAATTCTTTTTTGTTGGTGATTGAAAAATATCAAAACCAATATTGTGCTGGTTCTTCTTAGTCTTAACTCTCCATACATTTTTAGCAGGAGGAACATGTGAAGGAATTTCCTGAACAGTCTCTTTTCTTTTTGTTCTACATTCTGCAGCAAGGTGTCCAACAACCTTGCAATGAGAGCAAAATTTAGGAATATTTGGGAAATGAATTTGTTGCTCAAAACTCCCATACTTAGATTTAACAGTCACTTGAGAAGGAATAGGGTTTGCTAAATCCACCTCCACCAGTACACTAGCATAATAACCAACTTCTCTTTTAAGAGTAGTGTCATCAACCTTTATAGCTCTACCAAAAGTCTCACCTAATGACATAATAATCTTTTCCTTCTAATATTCAATCCCTAATCCAGGAAATTGAGCCCAAACAAATGCTGAAGTTGATTTTTGATTCGCTGGATTGAAGTTAGGTTCCCATGATCTTAATTTTAAAACTTGAGATTCTACTATCCAGTAACCATTCCAAATGTATTTCATATCTTTTTCATTATCTAGTTTAATGATGAAAAAACCTTTACCCAGAGGAATAAGTTGAAGTTTACCTGATATCTTCCATTGACTTCTTAGAGATGATTCTGCCGTTGCAAACTTCAATTTCACAAAATCAAGTCTACCAATTAGACTAAAGTTCTATTCCGTTAAGCTTTCATCGATATCTTCGTTTGGAATATATAAAGATGGATTCATCTTTAAAGGAGAAGTACTAAAATTTTCAGAAGAAAAATTTGAAGTATCATTTTGGTTACTCGATCCAGATTTAGGTTTTGGATGAGTATTTTCTTCAGACATCTTTAATGAATACTTCTCAGAAATACTACAAATTGAAAACCAATCAATCTCATACTAATGCCACTTGATCGGTATTAGAATTCTTTCCTCACCTCGTGAGCCAAATCTTTGAGTGAGGAAGAAGAAAATCAAGGCACTTTTGTGTAGATTATGGAAATAATATCTAGTATTTGAAGATATTTGATATATTCGTATTTTTAGGAATATTATATTTTCGGTAGAATGAAAAATTATAAAAAGATCTTTCTCCTATTTTGGCCATTCATTGTCCGAACTATGGGTCTGGATCAAATGGTTTCTCTGGAGAAGATGCTAGATCAGAAAGATCATCTTAAACTAAGTCTGGATCGTCTCTTGATATCAAGGGTAAAATCAGAAAGGGAGATTGGCTTAGCAAGAAGGAAAGAGAGAATACTCTGAAGAAAGATCAGTGTATTGAGGCATTGACACACTTTTGTGTTCAATCAAAGACAGAATTACATGTTCTTGTAGAATCCTTCACGAACATTTCTCATCTACAAGAAATTCTGGTCAAGCAACAAGGTTTTCTACTTGAAGAAATTCAAAAGCTGAAGAGTAGTAATCCGCCTTCATTCAGCTCTGATATGAAGGACTAAGTTGCAAGAGAAAAATAGACATCAATTTTTGATTTCTTTCAATGATTGTATTGGTCTATTAAGAATAAAACTATTATGAATAAAATTATTTGATTTATAATTTTTCTTGTGATAGTTTTTGGTTTACATAGCCCGTGCTTGAATGCTTTTATCTTATTGCTATGTATGTTTATGGGATGTTTGATTTCGGTTTTACTACCTTATTATTCGATCTCATATGTTGTGAACCCTTGTGGTTTGGGTGACTTTTTGATTTAGCAGGATTAAGTTCTAGCCCATGTTGTTAGGCTTTATCAAAGAATCATGAGGGGTTCTGGTAGAAACAATATGTGAAAAAGTCACAATATGTTGAATCGGTTTTGGTTTAGCATAAAAGCATATGTGTTTCGACGGTTTTCAACTTTTGCTTGCAATTGTTAAAACCGATTTTCAACCTTTCTCTGGTAAAGGTTGGTTGTTGTTATTCTTTTGTTTTTGCATAAGGATGACAACATGATGATATTTCGATATCAATTCTCCCTGGAAGAAGATGCAATCATATTGGAGAAGTGGATGCGAAATTTGAGGTAACAATCTTGTTAGTTAATTGTTTTCCTGTTTAAGAAAAGCTTGAGTTTATTTCATATATATTTATTGCTTTTGCTTAACAAAATTTAAGTTCAATTGATGTTTATTCCATTATGTGTGTATGGATGTATGTGTGATTCAATTGGTTCCGGTTAAGAGAAACTATTATTATCTTGCTTTATTGTGTGGTATCAATTGTTTAGGCTTACAAAATTTCGGTGCAATTGCGGTGCTTTTAATGTCTATGTTGTTTCAATTGCTTCCGGTTGAGGTGAATAATTATGCAAGTTGATTTATGTTGGTTTGTATGAATTATTTATGGCTTAACGAAATAAAAGGTATACGGGATGAGTTGTTTAGTCCAATTTGATTCCAGATAAGAGAAACTAAGTTAATTCTGATCTTAGTTAGACTTATCGAAGTGAGGTTTCGGTTATTCAAGTCTAATCGAATGCCTTAACAAGAAATGCTAGTTAACTAACCTAGTATTTGTCTTGTTTAAAATTGAAAGGTCTAAGTTTATGGATAATTAGAACCCGATGAGAAAAATATAGTTATCTTTATTTTGGTCTTATCGAATTAAGCGATTGTTTTTGTACAATCGGTTTAGCAAAGAGACTAAGGTGCTTAGTTGATTTTTGGTTTGCTAAACTAAAATGGAAAAATTGTTTCGGACAATTGTTTCCTTGGTAAAATATCAAAATAAAACTACTTGTAGTTTCGGTTTTGATATTGGTTATCAGAACATGATATGTGGAACCCTCGTGCCTAACTCTACAAGTTGCAAGTCTACTGAGATTTTTAAGATTGTTTTCGTGTTGTCCTTTATTTTTTCGTTTCTTAGTCATTTTGTGACAAAAAGGGGGAGAAACATATGGAGTAAACAAGTGATACTGACATTGATTTCATATTGATTGGTATCACTAAGGAAAAGAACATTGGTTCTTAAACGTTTTATCTAAACGAAAGAGTGAAAGCACAGACTAAGGGGGAGTAACATGTCATATGAATTGGTATAACAAAGATGTGCGGATTGAATATATACCTATATTCCTTAGGGGGAGTAATAGCTTTGTTATTATAATGTCAACAACGGCATTTTCAAGGATTGAATGTAAGCAGTTTACTGTGTTGTTGAATCGGGAATCAAGCGTATGTGTAATGAATTATTGTAATTTGTTTATCCATATGATGTAAGAGTTTTGTCACTAAAATTGACAAATGGGGAGATTGTTAGAGCATAGCTCGGTTGAACCCACCAAGCGTTGGTATGTCAAGTTTGGTTGTCATATTTTAGTGAATTAAAAACTCATGTTAAGAGTCGCTTGATTATGTACTAGAGTCAACTTCGTATAGGTTAGATTGAAAGTATTAGGATATGAGACTTTACAAGTATTGCGAAGAATTGAAGATGTGAAGAAGCAATGAGCTACAACGACAACAATCATCATTCCACTTGAGGTTAGTGATATTTTACTTGAACTGTTTCATTCCCTAACGTATCTTTCAAGTCGTGCATATTGAAAACAAAACTGCTAAGCATATTTGAACTCTAGATAGACATAGTATTAAGGAATACAATACGAGGTTTATTGCTTAACCATTAAACTTTGTAGATAAGACATCGCCATAATCATTTGAATGCTATTGTGATTATGTATGGGTATGAGGTGAGGATTTCATCCTAGGGAACAATGTTTTACATGTGTTCTAAGGAAGTAAGTTCATAAACTTGTTTGTGAATCGAAAAGGAAATCGTCATTGCATATCTTATGAACAACCAATATGTGTGATTGAGTATAACCGTTCACGACTTGTTGTGTTCTTGGTATAACTATTCACAAAGGCCTGACGTATGTATTGGTATGACTTTTATTAGTGAAACCGATCTTAAGTAATCACCTGAGATGGTATGATCGGGTTTGTGATTTTCTGTCTGACCAAATATGGGAAAGGGGAACCGATCCTAGTAAGAGGTGCAATACATCACAAAGGGGAACCGATCCTTGTATGAGGTGCAGCAAGGTTTATAGCAGAACCGATCCTATAAACATGTGCAACACGTTTTTAGGCAAAGGGTAACCGATCCTATGGACATGTGCAACACATATAAGTTAGATACCATATATATGCGGGGAACCGATCCTAGTACCTAGTCAACCGAATTTTGGAAAGCTAGTGTGATGATGTTGTTTTTATATTGTAGAAAAAGTGGTAAGAAAGATGTCGTTCACTCAAACTTGTGTGGACTCGATTTCAGACTTAAAAATAGAAAACTCTAAAAGCAAAGATAATATATTTACAAGATTGTCACAATATCGAGAGATTATTGAGACTCAGGATTCCACCAATTCTTACATTCATGTGGTTCAACTAATAATTCTAGACATTTATAGCTCAAATTTATTGACTCTAATTCATTGCCGAAAGTAGATTTTGAAAGTAATGACTGTATATCGAAAGCATGAGACATCAAAACACTTAAGAAAGCATGACCCATCAATTGAAATCACAATCATTCAATAAAAATCATAAGATATGATTGAAAATCAATGCGATAAGTCATAAAAGAATTAATAGAATTACCACATGCGTGAAAAATGGCTTCCTCCGTCGTCTCAGTGTTGGGGTTTAGCTCCTCATATTATTCACATGCTCAAAATAGTTGTTCATAGCTCAATAGGTGAAAAACAAGAGAAAACTAATAACTCAGGCAGTTTGCAACGCTATATAGGCGTTACAAACCAGTTGTTACAATGGGTGTTGAACTGTTACAGAAAAACTATACTTATGAAGTGCTGCAGAAGAACGGTCTTATATTATGAACAGTTTACGACACACAGAAAGTGTCGCCTGTGTCTTCTTCTTTTTCCTTCCCTGCTGCTGATGTTCACGTCTCTGCAAGCTTTGTTTCTTGTCTGCAACTACCCAGAAATATCCCCCAAGGTCTCGACACCTCCGCTAGAACTCTCACAACTCGTATTTATACACGGCAGACCCAAAATTCACGTGTTAATCTTCCCCTTATTTTCTCTGCAAGTCACCGGAGATTTATTCTCCCTGTTTCCTTTTATGCGTCGTCTGTTCAATCCAAACTCTCCAAACTATATATGACCAAATCCTGAGAAGATATTCTCCCAAACTCCACGTAATAACCAAAACAGAGCCCGTATCTCTCTCCTATCCCACGTCACAGAATTATTCCTTTTCTTTCCTCACTGTTTCCGTGTTTAAGCTGTTTCGATTCTTTAAAACTCTTCTCAATTGAATAGAATAGAATCCAGAAGATGTACCTTCCCTTAACTACGCGTAACTTTCCATGAAAAGACCCAAAATCTCCGTGATAATCTCGGTTCCCCTGTTTAGCTTCAACTCCACGTATTTTCCAATTTTTCCGAATCTAAAGCTTGTACCAATCCTGTTTAGCCTTAATAAGTCCATCCAAACGATATTCAGTGGTTGAGTCTCTCTGAAACTCGACCAAAAATCAAATCCAGAATCTGCAGTTTCCCGCCAAAACCTGAAGTTTGAATTCTTGAAGATGACCTCCCCTTATCCAGACCAGGGGTGCGAATAGCAGGTGAGGTGTAAATAGCAATTATGGTACCCCTTATCAGTGGAGTACCCTTTAGAGATTGAGACGCCCCTTATCCAAACTGAGAGTCCGAATAGTAAGTATCCTCCAAGTGCCTTTTGCCAACTTTTCGAGCCGATTTCTTAAAAAATGTTTATTGCACAAAAATACCTACAAAGACATAAAATACCAAAATAAGTACGAAAATGGGTACTAACAATATATAGAATCGAGACAAATCGGACACAAAAATGTGTCCATCAAATACCCCCAAACTTATTATTTGCTAGTCCTCGAGCAAAAATAAAATAAAATCCTAACCCACTGTCGCAGGCATCGTCGATTGCATTTAGCGTATGCAATAAGCCTTTAAAACCCTAGGTGTCCCTAGTGGCCGAGTTATAGTCTCGGCAGGGCTTACAAGAGATATACCCACAAAACCTTTACACTCCAGACCCTAGCTATCTACGCAGAACCTTGAAAGGCACTAAAGAATCTCCTTGGTTGGCATACTTATTGACTACAGGAGGAAGTACCCTGATGCGAAATTCCAATTGTTGTGCACGAGTTTGCACTCAAGCATACTAAAATTCATATATAAGTCACAGAGCTCTACTCAGATAGTTTCTGGACATCATAACCGGAGTCAACCAATCACATGGATAGATTAAGAAGATGGATGTAGAGAAATACGTATATGGTTTTGATGTTGACTAAGGTAACGGTGTTTCCCATATCTGTCTGAAGGCCACTGCCAAAATGAACCTATCCTAATGGACTGAGATACTAGTCTGACTAACATCAACACAACTGGCATATACAAGGGAACCAGTGGTCAATAATCCTAACTCTAGGTCAACACGACTGGCATATATAAGGGAACCAGTGGTCGACTTTATTGAATTTATTCCGGTTGGTCTGATGGTTTGGTCTCAATTTCTTTTCTTTTTTTCAACTTTTTTTTTTTTTTTTTTGGTATCTCAATCACTCTATTTCACTCTAGCAGTGGTAACAACTTGAATCATGAGCCCCACCTAATCACTTAGAGAAACATATTTTAAAAAGAAAACAAAATAAAAACAGAAGTGAAAAGGATTCAACGAGATATGGCGAAACTACCATGTTTTTTTTTCTAACACCTGAGCTCTATGCTTTTATGAATAGACTCTTTAGATGTTTCCATCTAATCAGATTGGTTCCTTAACTCCTACAACCAAGATGCTTCCATCCACTTAGATTGGTGTTGATGGTGGTTTTTAGCTTAGGGTTAAAATCGTAAAACGTACATCTGACATGACGTCACTATGACCACTAGCGCATTTATTGAATCAATCAGCATGCCTACGTAAGAATTACCATGGAACCTTTTTTTTTTATATACATGTGTCATGTTCCACGGCAGAACTCTTAGTATTGACCGACAACATCTTCGTATATACCAAACCCTAATTCTCTCACCACCATGCCAATGGCAAACCATGCCAGCCACGTCTCCGCGCCAAGGAATGCCAACCATGCCAGCCGCACCACCGTGCCAATGGAAAACCATGCCAGCCACGTCTCCGCGCCAAGGCATGCCGACCATGCCAGCCTCACCACCGTGCCAATGGCAAACCATGCCAGCCACATCTCCATGCCAAAGCCTTGCCGGCCCTACCACATGCCGCTGGCTGCCAAATGGAGGGTTGCAACGATCAACGGCTACCCTTCCATCTGAGATGAAGATCTCAGCCGTCCAAGTTCGCCACCTAACGCATGGCAACTTCTAGCCCAAGGCCAAACATCACGGTTTGTACCAAACCCTAATTTTGGCCGTGCCTAAACTATGCCAAAGCTTGCTGGTCCCTTACTTTCGTTGACCAATCAGGTTGCTCCAAACCTTCCACGGTCTCAAAAGAGGCTAGCTTCCCAAAACACGCTAGCTTCCCAAAACACGCTAGCTCCCCAAAACGCGCTAGCTTCCCAAAACCATGCCAACATGCCGCACGCGCATACCAAAAAGCCATGACATCCATGCCGCCATGACACAGGCGCGGCTATGCCACCTCGGGCCCGCAACATCCCTCCTGAATTCTTCCTGAGTTTTACTGTCAGGCTGTTTTCACCTCCCGAACGAGCTCAAAACCTAAATATCCCCGGATAGGGAGATAAGAAATTCTTTTTTCGGTCGAATGGAGGGGCGGACCGTCAAAATCCGAGCCCATACGAGAATTCTACAGCGATTCTAGTAAAGGGCGCTAATTAGGGTTTCAACATGCCAAACCCTAATTTAGACAAAGTTGCCGGGCTACAAATGGAAGGTAGCCACGATCAACGGCTGCCCTTTCTCTTGAGATGTAAATCTCAGCCGTCCAAGTTCGCCACCCAACGCGTGGCAACTTCTGGCCCAATGCCAAAACTACACGGTTTGTACCAAACCCTAAATTTTGGTCGCGCCTACAACATGCACGAGCATGCCAAAACCAGACCGGTCATGCCGCTGGCAGCCAAACGAAGGGTTGCAATAATCAACGGCCGCCCTTCCATCTGAGATGCAAATCTCAGCCACACAAGTTCGCCACCTAACGCATGGCAACTTGCGACCCAAAGCCAAACATCACGGTTTGTACTAAACCCTAATTTTGGTCGCGCCTAACACATGCCAAATCCATGCACGACACTGGCTGCCAAAACGAAGGGTTGCAACAATCAACGGCTACCCTTCCTCTCAAGATGCAAAATCTCAATTGTCGAGGGTCACCACCGAGCCGGCAAGTCTCCCAAGCTCAACTAGCCAAGCAACAGCAACATGCTACACGTTTTCCACGAAAACACTCGAGACATCAACACATGTCACAAACTAGGGGATGCTCATTAGGGTATTGGTTTGGCGATTTACAGCATGCGGCGTACACTACGCCCGTTACAAGAAAGTTTCATAAGAATGAGTCGGTTAGTAAATACAAGAAGTAATGGTGAAACGTTTCTTTCATTATGGAACATCAATTCCAGGCGTTAACCCTTTACCACCTCCTTCCACTTTACTCAGCCGTTCCCATTTCTTACGAGACCAGAGTACGTTTTGTTACGACTTGTATAAATAGGTCTTACCTATTTCCACCAAACAACAAGAAATTTTTGGAGCATGTAGCAACAATCCCTTCCTGTGAAATTTCATATCAGCCTTGTATTTCCCCGTACTCATAAATCCAAGCACTATAATGAATCATTATCTGACGACCGAGTGTTACTAGCTATAATGAAACCATGTACGAAATACCCGTATTCTCGGTCTTTCTCGAGTGTGTTATACTAGCCCGATTGAGCATCCCAAGACCGACCATATCGATCCTGGGATATGATCTCGACCAATTCCATCACCCCCAAGGTCTTCCAAGAAACCGTCCAACAAACAACCATCCATCTTCGCAGGTATAGATGGAGGGTGTAGATGCCCTCAAAGGGCCCGAGCATGTCGACACAATCACCATGTGACCGCCTACAAAAACCAACCATGATTGGTTACAACAAATTTGTCCGCCTTGGTCGCACGGCTTTGCAAGCCAAAATTAGGGTTCAAGCCATCACGCGCGTCCATCTTCTCCGTTTTGGGTCAGCATACAACACTCGAGAGCTCCCGAATCTTGGAGAACCCTTCAAGAACCAAGGAGCATTGAAGCCAGCATACAACACTCCCATGGATAGAAACTAAAGCTTCTTGACGCGTTGACCAGTGCAAGACGACTCTTGAGCTTCGTGGTGGTAGCAACATGGCCGTGTTTCTCCTGATTGTCGTATACAACTTTTCGAACGGACCGGCTAATTCACTTGCTAGCTTTCCCATATGTTAGCTTTCACTTTCTGATACAAGTCAAACAACTACTCTTCCAGAATCAACTATTTTGGTCTCAACACTCTCTTCGCTTCCCTCCCTAAAACCAACCCTTCTCATTCACTTTGTGACCGAAGCAAGTCTGGAACGGCCATTTCTTGGTTTAGGACAGATTTATACAGATTGATCTATCGAATCTAAAGTACTCCCTTGCAATACATTGTTTAGGGTTTAGACTCGTTTATCACCCACTCACCAAATTCTCCGCAGGAGTAGTTTTCACCCATCAACACCACCAAACAACAAGAAATTACCGAAATCAAGTCAAACAACTACTCTTCCAATCAACTATTTTGAAACCGTTTTCACCCTCAAACAATTGGTTAGTGCCATCCTTAATAAGCATAAATTTCTAGGCTCTAGAGTTTATTTATTGCAACTAAAAAGTTTCTCACATACCCCCAAACTTAAATCTAACAATGTCCTCAATGTTCTAAAGATGAAATTAAAAGCATGAACAAGGAGAAACTGTTACCATTTGAAGCAAAAGAGTTAAGGAAAGATATTACCGTGTTGCATGAGCATGGGTTACCTCCCAAGAAGTGCTAAGTTTAACGTCTTCAGCCAGACTAAGAAAGGATTAGTCACCTCATAAAATCATAAAATAATAGCCGAAATTTCTGTGGGTCATCAAAACCAAATAGAGCTATCACAAATAAAAGGAATCTGCAACCTTCCAAGAGATTAAACAAATAAAGCACACCCTTGTCTAGTTTCCTGTTTAAGACAACTACATCTAGATATGGTTCAGGTTCAGGTTCTATAACTGGGTCCAAATAAAATAATTTCATGGGTTGCATTTCCTCGTAGCTAAGATCCGATTCAGGTATTAGAGTCTGGAAATACTCAAGTAAAAACTTAGAAGCACATAATAATAACCTAAATAATTACGGATCCTTTGTTGTCGTTTCTCACCCACTCACGCAAAATTACCGAAATCAGCAGAAACTGTTTTCACCCTCAAACAATTGGCGACCACAGTGGCAGATTAATCTCTCGGTTACAAATTCAACTCTAGTTTCCATCATCCTACCAGCGAATGGGTTTCAGGAGAATTGCATCTGGGGACTAGGGATTCTCTTCCTTACCATGGATATTCGTGAAAGTGTTCCACAGACAACAAAAGAGCGATTGGGGACTTCGCACAACAACGAGGGCGTCGTGTGAAAACTCAGATTCACTCCCTGAAAATTCAGTTTTGGTGAAAGACCCTGATAGGTGTAGAATACACCGTATTTACTATCTAGAGTTTATGCTTTATTTGCTATTTTTTCTTGTAAATTATGTATGTTACGCATGTTTTTGAGTTATTAGGTACTCTGGAGTCACACAGAAGAAAAGAAGAAGAAATCAACCGATTTGAGTAAAAATGGCAAAATTGTCATTTCATGGGAGAACACTATCTGGAGCCCAGTCAAGGATAAGAGGAAACTCTCTTTAGGAGGAGTGTTAAAGACAGCCAGCTAAGGTTATGGGGCTATCCTGGGGTGTCCACATCCATTAGCACTGTGGGTGCAAATAGCCGTACCCACATAAAACCTAATTGGGATCGACTGTGTAACATTCATTTAGTTCTTCCCATTTGATGAAATTGAGAAAGATAAATAGAGGCGCAATCAAGCAGATGGAGGAAATCGAAATCGACATCGAGGGCATGAAAAGAACACAGAGAACATGGACATAAAGAAGAACTCTCGGGTTATGATGAATTGGCTGTTGCTGATGTGATTGATTTCACGGGGTTCGATCAGTAGAGAAATCAGAGAAGATGATGAGAGCTACCATGGATTTGTAGCGCTATTGCTATCGATGGATTCATGATGAAATGGATGAGTTATATGAAGAACAGACATGGGTTGGTGACGAATTGATAGAATGAAACCAATTTGCAAGGGTGGTGCTGCTCAAAGGGATCTGATAATGACTGAGATGTTGATATTGTTGGCGGTCTCTACAATTGAGATGGATGAAGCTGCGTCTGTGGTCATGAGATGAAGAGAAATTAGGGTTTTATATGCGTCCTGGGTGATGGAGAAAATGGGTCTGTGGCTTTGCTGGAATACCAGAGTTGGAATATGTTGCTATGACAGTACAATAGGAGCTGATGATGATGGATACAGTCATGGATTTGATATATAAAAGGGTTTGATTCGAAATGGGTTTTTGGGTTGAATCGGAAGAGGCAACAACGAGAGTTTCGATGGAATTGAGAAGCTAGTGGTGGTCTGAGGTTTGAATGAGTCATCCTTGGTTCGAATCTGGGATGAATTCGAGCATATCCTGCTGTGGTGCTGCATTATTACAGGGGCATGGTGGTTGTGGTATTGAGATTTGCAGGAGGTGATGTATTGAAGTGGTGCTGAGCTTATGACGATATCACAGTAGCAGGAATGAATGGGTTTGTGGTAATGAATAATTGCAATAGAAGCTGGGGTTCGAGGTGGAATTGATGCAACAAAATCAGATAAGAATGATGCTGTGATTCAGAGAAGAAGAAATGAGTTTTAAGAATAGTGGTGATATATAGGCTGTACGAACTGCAGAAAAGCTCAATTGAAGATTTCGGTTGTGATTGAATAGATGTATGTTAGGATTCTTAACAGGAGAAGACTAAAAATAATGGCCTGAAAATGGCCGGGAATAGCCACAAAACAAATGGAACTCTGTCGGATTTTTATGCCGACGAGTTAACTCAGTTATCTGATGACCGGTCCAACTCATCTGAGTAAGACGAGTTAGCCGAGTAAGATACTGACTCGGTGTCTGAATCCCTGAGCACTTGACCAGATGACTAGCGATTGACCATCTTGACAGTTAGTTATGACGGAACTGTGACGGAATATTCTATCGACGGAGAAGTATATCCAGTGACCGGCGGTGCCGTTTTCTGGCCGGATTCCGGTGATCCCAGTAATTTTCCGGCGGACCAAAATTGCAGAATTATGTGTGAGTTTCTCTCATGGGTGTGAAGACTTAGATTTGGGAATTGGATGAAAATTTGGAGGCTTTGGAGAATAGAACTTGAAATTGGAATTAGGCTCAAATTGGGAAAGTGCTGTTATTATGGAATGTGGATTTTATTCCTTGGAAGATTTGGAGATCATTGAAGCCTATAAATAGAGAAGTTCTCTACACACTTTGACACACCTCTCTACACACACAACACTTGTGTTTTTGCTTGCTTTTCAAAATTCTTCTTTTAATTATTTGTGTGAATTTCAAAAACATGAGTAGCTAAAATTCTTATTGATTGAGGATGAATTCCTAGTTCTTAACATATGATTTGAGTTTTGTTTTCAATTCTACCTTGAAGTTTTTCACATGATTATCGTTTGTTTTTACTAATAGTAATGTTTATACATTCATGGTTGTTTGATAGATTATTTAGAGTGCACACTAAATTGATTTGTTAACTCAACCTAAATCTAGTATAAGTTAGGGAATACGTAATCGTTCTCAACACTTTAAACAAGTAGAAAACACGAGACCTTGCGGAGGGATTCCGTGGAGCAATTGTGCGTAAAAACAACGCTAGAAAGTGGACCAAGCTAACCGAGTTTAACTACTAGTACTAAACCTAAATTCATAAATCTTAATACATTCGGGGAATTACATCTTGTAAGCGAACCTCAAGGTGGTTCTTTTGAATAGAATCTGATAACTATGCGGACTTGTTACTCAGTGACATAAGGGATTTTGGGGCTAGCTAAGCGAACCTGCTATCCTACGGTTGGTGATAATCTGTGATTAATAACATGTGGATGAAAAACATAACTTGAATCATTGTTTTGCAACGAAGAAGGATTCCTTGATCTTGTCTCTCTTATTGATTTCAACTTTAATTTTTAATTACTTTATTTACTTTCTTTTGCTTTACCCCCCCCTTTTGTGACAATTTTTACAACTAAAAATCTCTTGCTCCTCGTGGGAACGAACTTGACTACACTATATTACTTGTTAATTAGGTGGAAAAATATTAATTAATTTGTTGTGGTTACGACACGCATCAAATTTTGGCGCCGCTGCCGGGGAGCAGCGGATGATTTTAGTTGTTTTTATTTCTCTTTTTGCTTTATTTTTGCTTTGTTGGATTCTATACCGTATCTAACTTAGCTTTTGAGAATCTTATTTCAGGTACCATTTTTCCATGTATGGTGGACAAGAGCAAGCATATTACAACAATCAATACGGTTTTCAACCTCAACATTATGGCAACTTCCAACCATCCTTAGGATACAGACTTTATGGATATTCTCATACATATCAACAACCTTATGACGGGTATGTAAGTGAACAATCAATAGGAGGGGAGGATAGTTATGCTTTTAAATCTATGCGTGATCTCCTTGGTGCAAGGCAACCTAGTTTGAGGGAACTTGAGAGAAGGTTCTATCAATTGATCGATGAAGGCCTAGCATCAGATGAAGAAATTCTTGAAGCTAAAAGAGCTTTAAGAATGGAGTGTGAAAAACGTTATTATGTGGGTTACGATGATGATTTTGAACCTTATGAAAATTATTGTAACAAGGATAAAGTTATTCCAACTCCGGATCATAATAACGATCCTTCACCTATTCAAAAGGAGGAGATTGGGTGTGACTTACCTATTGTTATAAACGGTGTAACACCCTCACAAGAAGATCTTACAATTTATACGACGAAAATCATTTTAGTGAATGGCCCGATTCCGATGATGAGAATGTTGAAGAGATGATGCTAGAGGATGAAACCAAATTGATTGATTTTGTGGAAGACCCAATTGAACTTGCCAATGATTTTAATGATGCCAAGACTTTGGTTAAGGTAGAAAATAACGACGAATGGTTGCAAGATTTGTTAGAGGACCACGATATACAAGAGGTAAGTAATTCATATGAATTCTCTAAGGATGAAGAGGATTCCGCAAAACAAGAGATTGTGTCTAACCCTTTGCATATTGATTCTTCTCCTTTACCTCTTATTGGTTTGAATGTATGTGCTTCGAAAGTATTTTTGGATGATTTTGTTTCTAGATATCCACCATTGGAAACACTTGATTCTAACACTATACAGGTTTGCCAAGAGGAATACATGGAAGTTCCCAAATTTTATGTTCTTTATACCCTTCCGAGTGTGGACAAGAATAAGTGTGGGGGAGATTTCTATCGAGCGATAACATCATTATTATTTTCCTGTGCTAACATTTATATGGAGTTATTGTTTGCAAAACAGGTATTATGGGTGGGTCCATAAATTTTCAGATTGTTAGTATATGGGGAATGAATCTTACAAGAGCCAAGTCGGGCCGTCGACTTTAAAACAAGCGCTTAATGGGAGGAAACCCATAGGTTTTGTATTTCTTATCCTTTTGCTTTTTGTTTTTTATTTTTTATTTTTTCTTGTTCCATATCATGTTAAAATTTCCCACCTTGACTTTACTAGGACAATGTAAGGTTTAAGTGTGGGGGAATGGTTAAGCATGTATTTGAAAAAAAAAAAAAAACCCTCCAACTTTTAGAGATTTTAGAGTCACTAGCATGCTTCTAGGTATGTTTACATAGAGAATTCTGACCGAGATAACTGAACTTGGAAGTGTTAGGGAACTACATTCGGATTTCTTACTTGTTAGAGTGTTAAATAATGGATTTAATCATGCCGGTGATGCAAATTAGGAGCAGGGAGAAATGCATTATTAGAGTTGCTGATCAATCATTAGTGGAGACTACCCGTATTTATATCATGTGAGGCACCGACCAAATATTCTTTGTAGCTGACTAAAGAGCTTTCTTTTGAGTGTGTGTCACCGTACGTCAATTCCGGGTAGAATGGTGAGCTACCCAACCTCCCACCAATAGAAGCACTACTCTTTGATCTCTTGAGTGCTAATTTTGTCAATCATGAGGGTGACGTCTATAGATGAAAGCCTCCTTCTTGTAGTTCGATTTGCAGTTAGCACCATTCTCTCCACAACAACGAGTCCATAGAAACACCATCATCATCAACAAGGAGCGACATAAAAATCTACAAGGAAAGTTGGAGAAGTTCAAGGTTTATAAGCAACGAAACGAGAAAAAAGAGCAAATTTCAAATTCAAGTAAAGCAACATACAAAGAGCAGATTTTTACATACATGTTGAAGACTTATTTACGAGAGCAAAGAAAATCAAAAGGTGAGAATTATTGAAGTTATGATTTTGAGGCGATACAAGTTGTGAAGAATTAAGCGGTAAAATACTTCTCCCACGGCCACGGTTTATTTTCACTTTGTTTTGTATTTTATTTCTCTTGTCTTCGTTAAAAAAAAAGAAAAAATTGAAAAAAAAAATGAGACAAGAGAAAAATTTATCATTGTTTTTATTTGTATTTAATAAGCCGTGGGGAAGGAAAATCTATAAGGAAGTTTCAAGCGACAAGGATTTTAAGGTAAAGGGTTACAAATTTTCAAGGATCTACGAAGTTCGAGAGTTTATCATCAATAGTTGAAGACGAAGACGAAGACCAAGAAGATAAAGACGAGGAGCGGAAGACGTTTCTATTGGATGCCGTGAGAGTGGTGTTATCATAATTGGCGATCGAATGTGAAGGTGAGTAAGTAATCTCATCCTCGATAATATTGGTTGATTTACTTTCTTAGAGATTGCTAGAAAAATGGTTTTTCAAAATGTTAAAAGATGTGGGTTTTTAAAATATTTCGGAAGTTGTCCTTCCCACCATTCAACGTGTTGCAGGATTTCTCTCTTCATTCTTACCTGCACACATGTGAGACCCATAAAAAGCCGTCTTTTTGAGTGCAATTATCATAAAATCCTTTTTGGTGAGGCAGAAGTCGAGGCGAAATGCTTATTGATCGTTTCTCAAACACGCGTTCTCTCATTATGGTGTGGTTATTTCTCACTCAACATTTAAGAATGAGAATATGTTCTTTAGTATTTCTAACTTCTTATTACTAGCATGCAGAAACTCTATGTCTTCATAGCTCTTTGGATGCTTGGGACGCTGGAACGCTTTGAAGTTGTAAGTTTTAATTTGATTTGCTCGAGGACTAGCAAAGTCTAAGTGTGGGGGAATTTGATAGGTGTAGAATACACCGTATTTACTATCTAGAGTTTATGCTTTCTTTGCTATTTTTTCTTGTAAATTATGTATTTTACGCATGTTTTGAGTTATTTGGTACTCTGGAGTCACACAGAAGAAAAGAAGAAGAAATCAACCGATTTGAGTAAAAATGGCAAAATTGTCATTTCATGGGAGAACACTATCTGGAGCCCAGTCAAGGATAAGGGGAAACTCTCTTTAGGAGGAGTGTTAAAGACAGCCAGCTAAGGTTATGGGGCTATCCTGGGGTGTCCACATCCATTAGCACAGCGGGTGCAAATAGCCGTCCCCACATAAAACCTAATTGGGATCGACTGTGTAACATTCATTTAGTTCTTCCCATTTGATGAAATTGAGAAAGAGAAATAGAGGCGCAGCCAGGCAGATGGAGGAAATCGAAATCGACATCGAGGGCATGAGAAGAACACAGAGAAGATGAACATAAAGAAGAACTCTCGGGTTATGATGAATTGGTCATTGCTTTGATGTGATTGATTTTACGGGGTTCGATCTGTAGAGAAATCAGAGAAGATGATGAGAGCTACCATGGATTTGCAGCGCTGTTGCTATCGATGGATTCATGATGAAATGAATGAGTTATATGAAGAACAAACATGGGTTGGTGACGAATTGATAGATTGAAACCAATTTGCAAGGGTGGTGCTGCTCAAAGGGATCTGATAATGGCTGAGATGTTGATATTGTTGGCGGTCTCTACAATTGAGATGGATGAAGCTGTGTCTGTGGTCATGAGATGAAGAGAAATTAAGGTTTTATATGCGTCCTGGGTGATGGAGAAAATGGGTCTGTGGCTTTGCTGGAATACCAGAGTTGGAATCTGTTGCTGTGACAGTACAATGAGAGCTGATGATGATGGATACAATCATGGATTTGATAGATAAAAGGGTTTGATTCGAAATGGGTTTTTGGGTTGAATCTGGAAGAGGCAGCAACGAGAGTTTCGATGGAATTGAGAAGCTAGTGGTGGTCTGAGGTTTGAATGAGTCAGCCTTGGTTCGAATCTGGGATGAATTCGAGCATATCCTGCTGTGTTGTTGCATTATTACAGGGGCATGGTGGTTGTGGTATTGAGATTTGCAGGAGGTGATGTATTGAAGTGGTGCTGACCTTATGACGATATCACAGTAGCAGGAATGAATGGGTTTGTGGTAATGAATAATTGCAATAGAAGCTGGGGTTCGAGGTGGAATTGATGCAACAAAATCAGATAAGAATGATGCTGTGATTCGTAGAAGAAGAAATGGGTTTTAAGAATGGTGGTGATATATAGGCTGTACGAACTGCAGAAAAGCTCAATTGAAGATTTCGGTTGTGATTGAATAGATATATGTTAGGATTCTTAACAGAGAAGAGATCAAAATAATGGCCTGAAAATGGCCGGGAATAGCCACAAAACAAATGGAACTCTGTCGGATTTTTATGCCGACGAGTTAACTCAGTTATCTGATGACCGATCCAACTCATCTGAGTAAGACGAGTTAGCCGAGTAAGATACTGACTCGGTGTCTGAATCCCTGAGCACTTGACCAGATGACTAACGATTGACCACCTTGACCGTTAGTTCTGACGGAACTGTGACGGAATATTCTATCGACGGAGAAGTATATCCAGTGACCGGCGGTGCCATTTTCTGGCCGGATTTCGGTGATCCCAGTAATTTTCCGGCGGACCAAAATTGCAGAATTATGTGTGAGTTTCTCTCATGGGTGTGAAGACTTAGATTTGGGAATTGGATGAAAATTTGGAGGCTTTGGAGAATAGAACTTGAAATTGGAATTAGGCTCAAATTGGGAAAGTGGTGTTATTATGGAATGAGGATTCTATTCCTTGGAAGATTTGGAGATCATTGAAGCCTATAAATAGAGAAGTTCTCTACACACTTTGACACACCTCTCTACACACACAACACTTGTGTTTTTGCTTGCTTTTCAAAATTCTTCTTTTAATTATTTGTGTGAATTTCAAAAACATGAGTAGCTAATTTTCTTATTGATTGAGGATGAATTCCTAGTTCTTAACATATGATTTGAGTTTTGTTTTCAATTCTACCTTGAAGTTTTTCACATGATTATCGTTTGTTTTTACTAATAGGAATGTTTATACATTCATGGTTGTTTGATAGATTATTTAGAGTGCACACTAAATTGATTTGTTAACTCAACCTAAATCTAGTATAAGTTAGGGAATACGTAATCGTTCTCAACACTTTACACAAGTAGAAAACACGAGACCTTGCGGAGGGATTCCGTGGAGCAATTGTGTGTAAAAACAACGCTAGAAAGTGGACCAAGCGAACCGAGTTTAACTACTAGTACTAAACCTAAATTCATAAATCTTAATACATTCGGGGAATTACATCTTGTAAGCGAACCTCAAGGTGGTTCTTTTGAATAGAATCTGATAACTAAGCGGACTTGTTACTCGGTGAAATAAGGGATTTTGGGGCTAGCTAAGCGAACCTGCTATCCTACGGTTGGTGATAATCTGTGATTAATAACATGTGGATGAAAAACATAACTTGAATCATTGTTTTGCAACGAAGAAGGATTCCTTTATCTTGTCTCTCTTATTGATTTCAACTTTAACTTTTAATAACTTTATTTACTTTCTTTTGCTTTAACCCCCCTTTTGTGACAATATTTACAACTAAAAATCTCTTGCTCCTCGTGGGAACGAACTTGACTACACTATATTACTTGTTAATTAGGTGGAAAAATATTAATTAATTTGTTGTGGTTACGACACGCATCAGACCCTAAAACGAGTAAGTTTGCCAGATGATATTTACATAACCTGTCGTTTGGATTTTCACATTTTCCATGGAAGCCGATGACCCAATCATCCCAAGGTTTCTTATCTTTTCCTTCACGTGCAACATTCACGGTTTCACAAGATGATTTGCTACTTACACTCGCAAATTCAGACTTTAACATACCAATTGATCAAAAGGCTATTATTCCAAAATAATCCAAAACTCTTATAAAAAACAATCATCTATCAGTCCAAAAAACCAGAAAAAACCGAACCATAAACTAGCGTTTCTTCGCCTTTCAAAAAAAAAAAAAAAAAAACCTAAGGAAAGGAGGTACAGAAAAATAAAACGCTAAAGGAAAATCACTCAACAACGACTCGTTCTTCTTGGAGAAAATGTCTCTCACGCTTTGAAGAGCCGCATGCTTCAGCTTCAACTCCTGGGACAGCTTCTCGATTTCTATCTCTTGTTGACTAATCAAATCCGCGGAAGAACCATCAACCGTTTCAGCCTGCAGTCTTTGGATCTCGGAAAATCCCTTGCAGAACTGTGGAGGCATCAAACTCAAAGTCTACGCACATATCCCTATGAAACTTCCAAACTGAGATCACATCTCCGGAAACAGTGTGACCAGTCACGTTGTATATATGATGAATTGAAGATAAAGCTTCTTCCACACGCTTGACCAACGCAAATCGGCTAGTGAGCTTTTTGGTTGTGGCAATATGTCCGTATTTTTCCCATATCCTAGTATACAACTCTGCACGCTTAGCTGGTACACTGAAGCCTCCAATCAACACGTGGTCTTTATGGGGAGTCAAATATGGAGGAGTAAAAATGGCGCCCGCAACTGAATCTGTGACTGGAGGATTCTCGGCTACGATTGCGCCAACAGTCGCCGGAATACTTTACACCATCTGGGTCGTAGTGTTATCAACCTCCATTTCCAAACCACCAGCAGGCACGGTTTCCACGGTTGGATCTTCATCATGACGGGTCCCCACCTCAAGGCCATCTTCGGAAACGATTCCTCCCTGCGACATTACGTTTTAGTTTTGTTTCAAAAAACAAAAAGAAGAAGGAGGAGAAGAACGCGTAAACTTACCGATTCATTTGCGGGCTCGCCGGAGGAAGACTCAGCGTTACTTTCAGAAGCGTTTTCATCATCTTCATCAATGGCTCAGTCACCAAACGGCTCAGTTACCAGTTATCACACGACAAGGAGTGATTGGGGAATTCTCGCAGTCAGGACGGCGTCGCCCGTAAAACTATGGCGGACATGCCTATGGCTAGGGTTTGCACCAACAACAGAAGAGCAAATATAAAGAAGAAACACGGAGATACGTACCTGGAATATGTTCACCTGCTTTATTGCTACCACTCTGCCGCTAGCACCAAGACATGGAAATAAAGTCAATAATACGAGCGCTAACAGCTTGCGTCCTTCTAGCGCCGGCATCTTGCATCTCTTACAACGCTAACAGTTTACATCTTTCCAATGCAGCAGCTTGCACCTTTCCAGCACAACTTCTCCGCCCATAGCCGATTGCACCGACAGCTCCGCGTCCCAAGCTGAACGACCGACATTGACGGCTCACCAAGCCTAGATGGTGCACGTCGAGCCAATATTAGCGGCTCCACTTCAAAAACCAACACCAGTGGCTCCATGTCAAACCGACGCCAACAGCTCGCGTCCTAGCCAACAGCGCCATGAGCCATTCCTTAGCCGGGGCAGCGCCATCCCCCTTTTCCATAGCCAGCTAGAGCACCGTCTCACGGACCAAGTTGCAGTGCCACCGCTACCGATCAGTAGCCAAATTTGCAGCGCTGCCGCCAACACTCAATGGCCAAATAAAATTTATGCCAAGCCGCGAATGCAAAGATCGCAGATTCTTCATGCCTCCTAACAAAGTGACGTTAATACGCTACATGTCAACACCAGCGAAGCAGAAAATGTTCCTTCAGGTGTTACACCTCCAGTCAACAGAGCCAGGGCCGCTGCTGCCCCAACGTTTCTTTAAACGTGACATCTCCAACCGTCACCAAAAGCCGCTCCGCTTCAACATTCTCTCGGGAAGCCGCTCCGCTTCCAGAGCCAGAAGATGCTCCGCTTCAGCATTCTCTCAATAAGCTGCTCCAGGATCCGAAGTCGATGCTTCAGCGTTTTGCTCCATAAGCTTCAACTCCAAGAGCCGAATCCGCTTCAACGCCACTTCTTCCTGCCAAAGATCGTGTCGTAGCCACCACACTCCTCTCTATCAAGGATCGTGATCACAGCCAGCCAAGGATCGCAGTTGTGGACACTTTTTGATCCATCTCGCTAAACCTCGTAGCCGTGGGCAGTTTACTCGCTTACGCATCCAGCCAATCCCTTTGCTTCCATGGACGCCCGTGCAATTCCAGCCGACCTATTTTGTTGCTACGACAATGTAGTCTCTACGATCACATCTGCTTCCAAGAACCGCTGCTCATTTGTTGATACCAACCAGAGATTGACCATAGCAACAACCGCTACAAGGGTAATCCGTACTTGTCCATATTTCAGTTTCACATGGAAGAAGTAATAGAGTCACCAGTACGGATGCGAGATGGTGATATCTTTATCATGGTCAACCCGCCGACCATACCGGATATAAACATGTAAACTACACATGGGGACTATCAGCATGGGACGCTTTCACTCCCCTCAACCCGGTTATTTCGATTTCAACATCATCACCGCCGAAGTTTTACGAGCCGCAGAATTTCTCAACATGAAGCCGTACATGTGCATCGAAGACTCCAAAGGCACGCCACAAAGATGCATTCACATATTCGGCCATGCCATCGGATCTAACAGAAATATAACCGGGACTCGCCACCGCATCCCATTACACACGATAGTCCAAGATTCAAGCTGGTTCAAGGATATCTCTTGGAACAAAGTCCTTGAAGACTTGATAGCAAAGACATCGGGCAATGAATGTCTCCAAACTCATCTATTTCATCCTGTGGCTTTGGAATATTTCTACCATACAATCATCCATAGCATATCATCATCGCGATCAGAAGGTCCAGACACTGAACAACCTAAAGTCAAGGATGGACCGACAACGCAACTACAATCTCCAAGATTAGCCCTGACATAATCGTTACCGAGCATATATTTCATCCATCCATCCCAAGAATGCAATGGAGTTTGGTAAATTTTGGAATCCACTGGATAGACACTGCAAACAAAAGCACGGATTCAGACGAGCAACAAAAAGCAGAAGAGGGTCGATACCTCTTTTCATTCGGGCGGAGTTTCTAGAGTTTGAACAGAATAAAGGTTCCTTCTCGCTCCATGAACGGGAATAGATGACTGGGCGCGACTATGCCACCTCGGGCCCGCAACATCCCTCCTGGATTCTTCCTGAGTTTTACTATCGGGCTGTTTTCACGTCCCTAACGAGCTCAAAACCTAAATATCCTCGCGTGGGAGATAGGAAATTATTTTCCGGTCGAAAGGAGGGGCGGACCGTCAAAATCCGAGTCCGTACGAGAATTCTACAGCGATTGGGCGCTAATTAGGGTTTCAGCATGCCAAACCCTAATTTAGACAAAGTTGCCAGGCTACAAATGGAAGGTAGCCACGATCAACGGCTGCCCTTTCCCATGAGATGCAAATCTCAGCCATCCAAGTTCTCCACCCAACGCGTGGCAACTTCTGGCCCAATGCCAAAACTACACGGTTTGTACCAAACCCTAAATTTTGGCCGCGCCTAAAACATGCATGAGCATGCCAAAACCAGACCGGTCATGCCGCTGGCTGCCAAACGAAGGGTTGCAATAATCAACGGCTGCCCTTTTATCTGAGATGCAAATCTCAGCCACACAAGTTCGCCACCTAACGCATGGAAACTTGCGGCCCAAATCCAAACATCACGGTTTGTACTACACCCTAATTTTGGCCGCGCATAACACATGCCAAAGCCATGCACGACGCTGGCTGCCAAAACGAATGGTTGCAACAATCAACGGCTACCCTTCCTCTCAAGATGCAAAATCTCGACCGTCGAGGGTCACCACCGAGCCGGCAAGTCTCCCAAGCTCAACTTGCCAAGCAACAGCAACATGCTACACGTTTTCCACGAAAACACTCGAGACATCAACACATGTCACAAACTGGGGGATGATCATTAGGGTATTGGTTTGGAGGTTTACGGCGTGTGGCGTACACTACGCCCATTACAAGAAAGTGTCATAAGAATGAGTCGGTTAGTAAATACAAGGAGTAATGGTGAAACATTTCTTTCATTATGGAACATCAATTCCAGGCGTTACCGTTACCACCTCCTTCCACTTTACTCACTGTTCCCATTTCTTACGAGACCGAGTACGTTTTGTTACGACTTGTATAAATAGGTCTTACCTATTTCCACAAAACAACAAGTTTTGGGTCAGGAGCATACAACACTCAGAAATCACTTGCTAGGTTTCCCATCTGTTAGCTTTCACTTTATGATACAAGTCAAACAAATACTCTTCCAGAATCAACTATTCTGGTCTCAACACTCTCTTCGCTTCCCTCCCTAAAACCAACCCTTCTCCTTCACTTTGTGACCGAAGCAAGTCTGGAACGGTCATTTCTTGGTTTAGGACGGATTTGTACAGATTGATCTCTCGAATCTAAAGTACTCCATTGCAGTACATTTTTTAGGGTTTAGACTCGCTTCTCACCCACTCACTCGAAATTACCGAAATCAGCAGAAACCGTTTTCACCCTCAAACAATTGGTTAGTGCCATCCTTAATAAGCATAAATTTCTAGGCTCTAGAGTTTATTTATTGCAACTAAAAAGTTTCTCCCATACCCCCGAACTTAAATCTAACAATGTCCTCAATGTTCTAAAGATGAAATTAAAAGCATGAACAAGGAGAAACTGTTACCATTTGAAGCAAAAGAGTTAAGGAAAGATATTACCGTGTTGCATGAGCATGGGTTACCTCCCAAGAAGAGCTAAGTTTAACGTCTCCAGCCAGACTAAGAAATGATTAGTCACCTCATAAATCATAAAATAATAGCTGAAATTTCTGTGGGTCATCAAAACCAAATAGAGCTATCACAAATAAAAGGAATCTGCAACCTTCCAAGAGAATAAACAAATAAAGCACACCCTTGTCTAGTTTCCTATTTAAGACAACTACATCTAGCTGTGGTTCAAGTTCAGGTTCTATAACTTGGTCCAAATAAAATAATTTCATGGGTTGCATTTTCTCGTAGCTAAGATCCGATTCAGGTATTAGAGTCTGGAAATACTCAAGTAAAAACTTAGAAGCACATAATAATAACCTAAATAACTACGGATCCTTAAAGTCAATCAGTTTTGACTCACACAATTGACCACGATGAAAGTGGTGGTCAATTTTAGGCAAATGTGTCTATTATAATCTCCTAAAGTACTTAGGTTTAGTCTCAAAACTAAATAATTGACACATCTGAAACTTATATGTTCCCACAATTGGTTGAAAAATATTTGGTGGGAAAACAAAATCAATCTTGGTATCATAGCCTGGGTAAACCACATCAACCATAGGATGGGTTTCTAACAACTGAATTTCTTCGTGGACATTATTAGGTTCTGGAGAACTAGTATGAAGGCAATCTGGCACAATGGTTGAGGCACATATATCAAGTCCCAAGTGAGGGATCTCTATAAGAGCTAAAGGTAAAACACGGGGAGAATGATAATCACCCCAAACTTAGAGTTTTGGGTGTCTCTAGATAGACTATCACAACTTCCCTAATTTTTAGGTCATCAGATTCCTGAAAATGGTCAATTGATTCTTCTAAGTCTGGTACATCCTCACTCATCTCGATGAGTTCATATTCTTTTTCTAAGACTAATGTTTCTAATTCGCTAGACCCAGAAACAGTATTCTCAGGATAGACCCGCTCCTCTAAACCATCATCGACTTCGTAATCATAAGGAGGAAAAACTACATCGTCCAAAACCGTGGTATCTCTAGTCAAATCCTCGTCCTTTTGAATAGGTAAATAATTAGTAAAATTATTTGGATTCGAACTAGAAATAATATTATCATTGTGAAGCTCAATTGGAGTAATAAATTCCTGATCACTATGCATATATGTATCCGATTCTTCATCAATACTATCCTCATCATTGATTCTTCAAATCAATATTTCACTATCCTCATCATAATCATCATTATAATGACAGAAGATCAAGAAAATGGTAGAATTAGCTCAACCTAGATGTAACTTGTCTCATGCATTAAGTTTTGTGAATTTCTTAGGTTGATATTAGTAGTTAGACTCTTAGCTCAAGGTCCACTTGCTAAAAAAAGAGTCAGTTTAGCGTGCACTCCAAACAATCTATCAATCAATCATGAATGTCTTTAAGATTACAAACGATAATTATGTGAAAAACTTCAAGATAGAATTTGAAAACAAAAACTTAAATCATATGTTAAGAACTAGGAATTCATCCTCAATCAATAAAATTAACTACTCATGTTAAAGAGTTCACACAAAGAATAAAGAAGAGAGAATTGTTGTGTGTGTAGTTTAAATCTTCTACCTTTAGCAATTCAATTTCCAATTCCAAGCTTTTCTCAACTCTTCCACCTTCTCTTTCCAAATTTGAGTCTCCATCCATTCCTAGCCCAAGTCTTGATTATTTTGGTCGCCGGAAAACTGGGATTGTGGCCGGAATTGTCGTCGTCGGCCACCTGAGAATTTCTCCGTGAATAACTATCTTCATTTTCAAAGGTATTATTGGAAACACTATAAACAATCGTGATTTCCTCTCTCGAAATTAAGACTATCTTGATTTCTCCTGTGAATCTTTCTTCTCTCGAGGCCTCTCCAACAACAAACTTCATTTCCTCAAATCGATCTCGTTGAATCCATTAATTCCTTCATCAATTCCTTCCACAACTGACTGATTGAGAAGATAAATCTTCTCGAATTTAGATTATAAATAATATTGGTACTCGGGTTTGGAAAGAAATGGGTTTTCAACATAACCCAACCCTTTTACCAACCGATAACAAAGACGTTGCATTTCTTCTCTAGTGCCAAGAGAGTAGCCCTTAACTAAGTTATTCAACTGGGCTCCATATATCAATCGCCTGAAAATGACCTTTTTGCCCTTTTTGGCTCAAATTGGGTGATTTCTTCTTCTTTTCCTCCGTGTGACTCCATAGTAGCTATAAAACTCAAAACAAGCGTAAAATACATAATTTACAAAAGAAATAGCAAAGAAAGCATAAACTACTAGATAGTAAATTAGGTGTATTCTACACCTATCAATCATAATCATCATTATAATGACATGAAAATGGTCGAACCCCGTCTAAAAAAGTAGTGTTACCAAGTTTAACCTCGTCATCTTGATTATGTGAATAACTATCTTCATTTTCAAAGGTATTATTGGAAACACTATAATGGAAATTAAGACTATCTTGAGCTCACCATGACTGATTTTATATAGTTCATGGATTTCTTTCGTCCATAACTAACCTTCAAAAGTTTGATGTTCCCAACCACACCATGGTAAGCATAACCTTCAAAAGTTTGAGTCAAAGTAATGTCCATTTTGAAAATCACCTGGATATTCGTTGTATTGGCTATTGTAATACCAGATTCGACATTCTATTGCAGGGGTGTGAGTTGTCATACAAAATAAAACCCACCGACGGGGATTCGTGGGTGGATAGAGTCTTACCTCCCATACCAGACGGGCGATGAACCGTTGAAGTCGACTCAGGCCACCGACTCCGACGTCAGTGTACGAACCCGAGGGGCTGAGACAGTATCGTAATTGTCGTCCTTCCCTGCAAACAGTTTATATTTAATTTTTAACCCTTCCTTAGGGTTTTAAAAATAAAATAAAGTCCAATGTCCCAAAAATAAAGTCCAAAAATAAAAATGTCCAAAAAGGAAAAGAAAATTTACAAAAATAAAACCCTATTTACAGTTTCTAAAAATAAAACAAAATAACTATATACAAAATCTTCTTCTTCTTCACTCCTTTCAGGTTCCTCTTTTCTTTCCTTCTTTGGCGATGCTTTCCTTTTATAGCACTATTTCTTTCCTTGTAGCTTCGCTTCAAATCTGAAAAGAATTGAAAAACACCAAAACGCGTAAAAAAGAACAAAAAATAATAAAAATAAACCTAAAACAAATCTAAATACAAGTCCGCGTCGGCGGCGCCAAAAATTGATGTGATTTTTTATGTTGTTGTAAAGTGGTAGTAAAGATTCGTTCAACTCAGACGTGTGAAGATTGATTTTAAATTTAAATATAAGTAATAACAATTTTACGAGAAACTGGGATTTTGGATTTCACCACTAATCACATTCAATTGGCTTATATAAAGATTCATAACAATTCTAGCTCTTTTGTAGACTCTATTTCTTTGCCAAAAGTATATAGATTTTATAAAGAATTAGATGTAAATCATAAGCATAGCGCATCAAGAGTTCTTAGACTAAGCATACGCTATCAGACAAAATCACAAATAATCAATGAAAATCATAAATCAATTAAAACAAGTGCAAAAGTCATAAAGAATCAAATATAGTTACCAAACAATTGTGAAATAAGGCTTCCTCCGTCGTCCCAGTGTTGGGGTTTAGCTCCTCATATTATTCACGTGCTCAAAATAGTTGTTCATAGCTCAATAGGTGAAAAACAAGAGAAAACTAATAACTCAGGCAGTTTGCAACGCTATATAGGCGTTACAAACCAGCTGTTACAATGGGTGTTGAACTGTTACAGAAAAACGATACTTATGAAGTGCTGCAGAAGAACGGTCTTATATTATGAATAGTTTACGACACACAGAAAGTGTCGCATGTGTCTTCTTCTTCTCCCTTCCCTGCTGATGATGTTCACGTCTCTGCAAGCTTTGTTTCTTCTCTGCAACTACCCATAAATATCCCCCAAGGTCTCGACACCCCCGCTGGAACTCTCACAACTCGTATTTATACACGGCAGACCCAAAATTCACGTGTTAATCTTCCCCTTATTTTCTCTGCAAGTCACCGGAGATTTATTCTCCATGTTTCCTTTTTATGCGTCGTCTGTTCAATCCAAACTCTCCAAAATATATAGGACCAAATCCTGAGAAGATATTCTCCCAAACCCCACGTAATAACCAACACAGAGCCCGTATCTCTCTCCTATCCCACGTCACAGAATTATTCCTTTTCTTTCCTTACTGTTTCCGTGTTTAAGCTGTTTCGATTCTTTAAAACTCTTCTTAGTTGAATAGAATAGAATCCAGAAGATGTACCTTCCCTTAACTATGCGTAACTTTCCATGAAAATACCCAAAATCTCTGTGATAATCTCGGTTCCAAATCTCCGTGATAATCTCGGTTCCCCTGTTTAGCTTCAACTCCACGTATTTTCCAATTTTTTCGAATCTAAAGCTTGTACCAATCCTGTTTAGCCTTAATAAGTCCAGCCCAACGATATTCAGTGGTTGAGTCTCTCTGAAACTCGACCAAAAATCAAATCCAGAATCTGCCGTCTACCACAAAAGTTTCCCGCCAAAACCTGAAGTTTGAATTCTTGAAGATGACCTCCCCTTATCCAGACCAGGGGTGTGAATAGCAGGTGAGATGTAAATAGAAATTAGGGTACCCCTTATCAGTGGAGTACCCCTTAGTGATTGAGACGCCCCTTATCCAAACTGAGAGTCCGAATAATAAGTATCCTCCAGGTGCCTTTTACCAACTTTTCGAGACGATTTCTCCAAAAACGTTTATTGCACAAAAATACCTACAAAGACATAAAATACCAAAATAAGTACAAAAATGGGTACTAACAATATATAGAATCGAGACAAATCGGACACAAAAATGTGTCCATCATGTGACTATGCACAATACTCACATGGAAGGTAGAACCGAAACTTGTTTTGGTAGAACCGTTAAACCCATGATTGTGATTGAATGTTATTTGATCAATCGCATAGTTCTTGAAAGTCAGATGAACCAATTCTAAACTTGTTTGGAAGTGTGGAAAATCAGTTTCAAGGTTGTAAGTGTGAAAGAGAGCTTACAATAGTTAAGATGTCGACATACTTTGAACACGTGCCATGAATGTTTATTTCTTTAATTGTTCAAAGTTATTCCTTAATAGCTAAGGGAAAAGAATCCCAGGATCGAAACATAAATAAGTTAAGAATCTTTTAATTAAGGTATTTAACTTCATTTTGTAGGGAAATAAGAATTAGTAATGTGCATTTACTAATTAGAGATTTTCCGAGAGATTTCGATCATTATTTTTGGACAGAGCATTTCCAAGAATTATGGAAACCGAATTTGTTCTTTAATGAATATCTTGAGAATATTTTCGGTTTTGGAAATTCCTTGGTGTCCAAACTTCCTTGTCTATAAATACTTGAAGTTTGCCTTTCTAGCAAACTAATCCTTCGTAACAACAGACTTCCTCTTTGTTGTGTTGTTACTGGTGTAGCCTCCTATTCGGAGAGGAGAGTAACCTAATTAGGCGAAATCTCTTACGGCCGCTCAGTTTAAAGTCTTCTTTGGGATTGAGAAGCTCTATGAGTACCGTTGGTGGGAAACTAGATAATTGCGGTTTATCTTTTGTTTTCTTTGATTTGATTGACTAACGGTGGTTGAACTTTGATTGCACCTAGTTTGTTTATGCTTGAGAATCTTCTCTTCTGATATAAGATTCACTCAAACTAGTTCATAGTTTCGACAGAGATCTTTAGACTGTTGTTAGTTCTAAAGACGATCTTGTGATAATCCATTTTAAATAGACTCCGTTCTGTGCGTGATTGATCACAAGAGATTCAAGTGATTGTTTGCAGGTGTTTATTGAAGATCTAAGAAGATTTGAAGACAAAGAAGATATTAAAGATTTCTGATTTGTGGGTTCATAATCTTTGGTGTGCACAATACTTATTTCGGTAAAAGAGGATCCAATTAATAATCGGTTTATCTTTGTGATAGATTGGATTGATTAATTGAGTAGATCGGCATCAACACAATTCTTTGGATTAATAGTGTTGTTGGCTTAATCTTAAACGATTACTTCGGTAATTGAATATAAGATAGATCTAAGGACCTGACGAAGGAGTTTATGTTAAGATAAACGGAAGAGCCTTTGTCCAACTCATATCACTTGGTTGAATAGAGTTGATACCAAACAGATTTGGTGTTCCTTTGCTGTTTGGAATACGAACCAAAGGAATTGTTCCAAGTACATGACTAAGGTCGGAGTCGTGGGAATACAGACGAAACTAGGTGAACTATAGGTTTAGTTGCTTGGTCTCAACTATACGAAGTTAGGTGTAATTTTGTGTAGCGGCTTAATCCTGAGAGTATTCAATTCTGGACAAGGTCCCGGTGTTTTTCTGCATTTGCGGTTTCCTCGTTAACAAAATCTTGCTGTGTCATTTACTTTATTTTCCGCATTATAATTGTTTTATTATAATTAAAGTAAATTACACAAACGTTAATTCCTATTTACTTGATAAGTGAATCATATGGTGTTTGGTTAAGTCCGAACCTTTTTATCAAGTAACATACTTCGTTGTTGTATTGTCTCGATATCGTATCCATAGACGATCACACGAAGTGTGAACCGATTAATTGTATTGTCTCGACTCAATCCATAGACAATCACTTTCGGAGAAAGGACTTATAGGTAGGAAAAGTTTTAGCGTGAGGTATATTTGGGTACCCTCGCCTTTTCAATACCTATCCCGAGGAATCACAAAGTTTAAGATAAAGAAAACTTTGTGATTTCTATTTATCTCATTCCTGATTGGAGATTGACGAAAATCTCAATAATCAATAAGAACAAGATCAGGATATACGAACTATAAAGGTAAATATAGCCGAACCTGGTTACTCTAAGGATCGGGCGACTAAAACGAGTCGACTCCGCAATTGCTTTTTCCATTTCATGAATACTTACCATGAAAAAGTCATAACTCATTCATTCAGTTACAAGAATTATCGCAATTCTATCCCAACAAATATTCTAAGCTATCCTACGTACACAGAAACATCTTATATCTTACCCAAATATCACTCATTTTTTCTCTGCAACAAAAGCTTAAACCTTAGGATACAACCAATCACTACAATGAAGATGGGTAGTTTAAGCCAGATAGGAGATCTTGTTAGCAAGTTCAAACAAGCAACAACATATCTAGGTGATACCACTGAAGTTGCGACTTTTCAACAAGTTGGCAATAGTGATGAAGGGGAAAAAACTCGATGTGAGGCAAGTGCCATTGGCAAAATAATAATAAAAGGAAGAATGAAGGTTGAAGTGGTAGAAAACTACATCAAATTTACTTGGACTTTTATTTCTGAAGATGAGGTCAAAATAGTTGAGGTTGAACCAAATATGATGATTTTCAAATTCAGCAAATGGGATCTTCTCAACAAAGTCATTGAAGAGAGGCCATGGAGCATTAAATACATCTGCTGGTGGTCCATGATTATATTCCTGAATTGATCTACACATAGAAGCATTGGGGTTTTCAGCATTTTTGGATTCAACTTAGATTCTTATTGCCGGAACACATGAATGTTGATTCAGTTACAAATATGGGTAGTATAATGGGAGATGTTATAGCTATTCAGCCAAAAGATGCAGTACCTGTAGGTAGTGACCTGGTGAAGGTTTGTGTTAATGTTGATCTCTCATATCCGCTTAGAAGAGGAGTGAAAGCTATCACTAATGTTGGGATAAGTCGTTGGATCAAGTTCTTTTACTAAAGGCAACCACCAGCCATATGTTCTGAGTGTTATGTCATCAAACAATGCAAAGTAGCTTATAAAGATGCAAAAGAATATTTACTCAAATTTCATGACAAGCTATATTTTTTTGGCAAGGCAAGCAACATCAGGAAGAATATTTCTCAAGTCACTACAAGCAAAGCGCCAATTGCCAAGTCCAACCCTAAGAAGTTTATCAAAAATGCATCTTTTATTCCTCCTAAAGATGGTGAAGTTATCAATATGGATTTTTTGCTGAAGAAAGGGGAAAATGAAGATGCATAAGCTACAAGATTTGGAAAACGTATTAGAATCACTGAAATATCTACTACTGAGAGGCATGAAGAAGTTTCCATCATCTATGCTTCTGATATCAACACAGACAATCAACCTTCTCAAAAGATCATAGAGAAATATAATCTAGATGTTAATTCACGGGCGGAGATACATGTATATAATTTTTCAACTACTATTCTCATTTGGATTTAGTTTCTTTTAAATTTTCTTAAATTTTATAGTTCATTAAATATTCCTATTAAGTTTAGAATTTTACGTAGAAATATTGTTTCTCCGCATGGCATTAATTGTTCTAGCAAACTAGTCGTTCATTTTTTCATTGGTTTGATTACTTTTAATCATTTTCTAGTCCATTGTAAAAGTGAGGTGTTTACCATGAAGATTATTTCATGGAATCTTCAAGGATCTAATAAGTTTGTTAGAGCACTGCTCGGTCGAACTCGCATGCGTTTCTATCTTAAGCATGTTTGTCAATGTTAGTGATCAAAACTATAAGTCTTGATTTCTAGCCTATTTATAGATGTCTCGGACTAGGACATAGATTGTGTAGTTGAGCTTAGACTTCACGGCGTTCATCATTTGAAGACGAAGAACTACTAAGGGGGGCTTGTGGAACTTCATCGACAAAAGGTATGTGGAGACCGAAACTCATCTATCACTTGGAAGGTCTATTTCTACTCTATCTCCTATATTGAGACATAAGTCGTATTACGATATAGTTTTCTATATACACATTTGAGATTTCGAGCTGATTTTATCTCACTTACATATTTCTAGAAATATGTGTTGGCTAGCTTTCGCTTCGACCAAGTTCATCTTATATCATGTGAAAATTGCCGAGTAACATCTTACATGGTTTGTGTGATACAATCATTTGGTGTAGTCTTGGAATGTTTCGTTATGATTATTTCAATATCTTAAAAATTGCTTTGATGCTAATAGTGTGTGAAAACGGCTATTGTCAACCTCTAAGAAAGTTTCAATGATAGAAATGAAGAGTTTAGAATCATGTAACCATGTTTGGATATAAACATAGTGTGTTATCACATTTGTGTATAAGTCCAAAACCGGGAACCTGGAGTATGCGTGCCGTCCGCAGCATCTTGCGGTTGTTGGATGTCTGGGCAAGTATGCGCATACTGGCGGAAGTCTCACGTCCGTGAATTTCTGCTGGAGTTTGGAATGTAAATTGATATGCGCACCTGTACGCGTACTGGCGTAACCAAACTCGGTCCGGCTACTTAAGTATGCGTACCCATTTGCATACTTGAGTTGGTTACTTTCTAAAATAGGGTTGTGTACATGAACTTAAAAATTTATAAAATAAGGAATGCAATCTTTGCAAACCGTGGCTATAATGTTCATGTATTGATTCGAGTGAATCAAACCGATTTTGCTTCAATTGTGTTCGTGTATGCTTCTATGAGAATATAGCAATTGAACGGCTCTTTAACTACTTTCATTTGAGTCATTTGAACTAGTTATGGTTAAGATGAATAAGGTCGATATGAGAGTAATCATATGGCTAACTTCGGTTAACTATTTGTGAGACAACATGGTGTACACGTTTGGGTACGGTTACATAAACCTAAATGAGGGTACATTTAATTTGTGGGTAACAAGCTAAGTTCGATCTAACGGTTGAAAGATATTAGCTTGGTTGAATCAGGTTTTCCATCTAATGGTGAATATTGAATGCTTTGTTACGAAGGTAACTTGGATTGCAAACCCTGATTTGAAAACTATATAAAGGAGAACTCTAGCAACTCGGAAACCTAATCCCCACACCTCTTGTGTGTTACTAGTTGCATCAACTAGAGTCGATTCTCCTTTAATCTTAGTTTTCTATCGAGACCCTGTAGGTTAACGACTTCAAAGACTTCATTGGGATTGTGAAGCCAGACCCAACTATTTTCTTTGTAGTTCCGTGTTATGATCTTTCCCGATTCTAACGTTTGAGTACTATCTTCTCTAAGATTTCCTCGAGATTTAATCTCCGATAGGCAAGATAAAAAGTAATCACAAACACCTTCGTCTCATCGTTTGTGATCCCACAATATCTAGTTTCGCCATCATGCGCAAGGTAGTTAATATCGTGTATCGGTATCATATATGTCGGGTCCTATACACCTATACAAATGATAATATATGTTTTTATAGGCGATACATCATTAGGATTTTTTAAATATTTATTATTTATCAAACAAAAATATATATTGATATAACCATAATAATAAAAAAAAATTTGTAGTAAACATACTTCAACCTTACAAAATAAGAGGTGGTTGATTAGAGCCTTATACTATCAACAACGAAACCAAACATTGAATGTCTGTTAGCCCATCAACATCACATTTACAATAATTATATCTACCATAATCATATATGAAGTTACCAAAATTAGTGGATCTACTTTCTTGAACTAAAAGTTCAATAAATTATAATCAAAAGACAAAATACATTAGTGATATATTAGTGTACAAGTGAAACATATATTATCAGTGTACAAGTGAAACCGATATATCGGTCCGTACATGACGATACATGTGTTTTTATCGTTTCTCCTTCGTATCGCCGATATTTTCAATATCGTAATATTTTTTCCGATATCTTATAAAAACCTTTAATATTGTCCTGTATAACCAATATTGACTACCTTGATCATACGATTTAGATTATTGTGAGGTGATTGATAATACTAGGTTGTTCTTCGGGAATATAAGTTCGGGTTATCAATTGGTTCCTGTTCACCTTGATTTATCAAAAGACGGAACAAAAACTCTTGGGTATTTCTGTGGGAGACAGATTTATTCAATCTATAGACTTTTCTGTGTGAGACAGATTTGTTTATCAAGTCTTCGACTTTGGGTCGTAGAAACTCTTAGCTGTGGGTGGGATCAACTATGGGAATCAAGTGCGTAGTATCCTGCTGGGATCAGACACGTAAGGAACGCAACTGTACCTTGAATCAGTGTGAGATTGATTAGGGTTCAACTACAGTAAAGACCGAAGTTCATTGGTAGTAGGCTAGAGTCTGTAGCGGCTTAATACAATGTGGTGTTCAAACTGGACTAGGTCCCAGGGTTTTTCTGCATTTGCGTTTTCCTCGTTAACAAAATTCTGGTGTCTGTGTTATTTCTTTTCCACATTATATTTTGTTATATAATTGAAATATCACAGGTTGTGCATTAAGATCAATTCATCAGATAATCCAACCTTTGGTTGTTGATTTAAATTGATTGACACTTGAACATGGTCTTTGGTACCGTTCAAGTTGTTTCACATAATAATCAGGCTTACGGATTTTTATCTGTTTGATTTGCTGATTACATTGTGAAACAGAGATATTAAACTCTTTGATATACTTTTCTCTAGATTGAGTCTGACTGTCTAGTTGATTCTCTAGAAAGTATATTGGAGTAAGTCCTCTCAGATTGCCAAACGAATTGTTGGGTGTGGTTGTTAGACCCCCGCATTTTCAAAGGTTAATACCAGAAATCATCTGAGTGACTTAATAAGAGCACAAAATCCAAACATCATATTCCTCTATGAAACAAAAATAATCCAACTAAAGTGCCTTCCTGTTCTTAAGAAGTTTCAATACCCAAACACTGCTTATATAGAACATGTGGGTCTCTCAGGTGGTCTTGTCTTACTTTGGAAAAATGGTTTTACTTGTGATGTGGTAGATTCTTATTGTAATATGTTCAATGTGGTAGTACAGGGTGATCCTAATAAACCTGAATTTCTTGTAACTTGTATGTATGAGTATAGCAATTACAGTAAGAAAAAAGAGCAATGGGATTTCATACATAGGATCAGTAGAGCCAACAACAATCCTTGGATTGTTTTAGGAGATCTTAACTTCCATATTCTTGACAATAACAATGAGGCTTCTTCATCTTCTGATGGTTTGGTTAATGGCATTATTAATGACAGTGGTTTAGAAGACATTGGCTATGTAGGAAAGGATTATACTTGGATCAATAACAATATAGGTACAGGGTGTACGAAATCTAGGATAGACATGGCCCTAGGTAATGGAAACTGGTCTATTCACTTTCCTAATTCAAAGCTCATGCATATGACACAAGTGGGTAGTGATCACAGTCCAATTATGCTTGTAACTGATGCCACAGTCCCTAACTGCTGGAAACCCTTTAAGTTCATATTAACTTGGTTAAATGATGAAAATTGTGCTATTGTTATTGCTAATGCTTGGAAATCTAGTGTCCATGGCTCTCCTACATTTCAGTTAATCCAAAGACTACATATTACAAGAAAGAAACTCTTTATTTGGAATAAGGAGCACTTTGGTGACATTAACCAAAATGTGGATAATCTACAAAAAGAATTGAAGACTCTGCAAGAAGGTCCTCAAGACACCAATGTTCAAGATAGTATCATCAGCATCAACAATAAATTGAACAAGTGGCACAAAGTTCAAAGTGACTTCTACCAACAAAAATCCAGAGATAATTTCATGAAGGAAATGGACTACAACAGCAAATATTTTCATACAAAAGCAAACAAAAGAAGAACAAGGAATAATATTGATTCCATACAAGATCATGATGGCAACTGGATTCAAACAAGAGATCAAATTTCTGCACACCTCACTCAGCATTTCCAACAGATCAGTTCCACATCCAATCCTATTCTTGAAGAAGGTCTTTATAACATTTTGCCAACAATTATCACTGAAGCTGACAACATCTGTCTCACTAGTATTCCTTCATCTCAAGAAATCTATGATACTCTTAAAATCATGGAGAATTGGAGTGCTACAGGTCCAGAAGGTTTTCAAGCTGGATTTTATAAAAGTCAATGGAATATAGTTGGCAATGATGTTTGCTTAATAGTCACTAGATTTTTTGAATCTAGGCATATTTCAAAACAAAACAACAAGACCTATATTTCTCTCACTCCAAAGAAGAAAAATTCCATGTGTGCAACAGACTACAGGCCTATAGGTTTGTGCAATACTTCATACAAGATTATTTCAAAGATTTTAGTGAATAGAATGAAACCACTGATGTACAAGATTGTGTCACCTTTTCAAGATTCTTATGTTATAGGTAGACTTATTAAGGATAATACAATCATTGCTCAAGAAATTATTCATTCTATGAAGAAAAAGAGAGGACAAATAGGATGGTTGGCTCTCAAGCGTGACATGTCAAAGGCATTTGACATGCTAGAGCGGCCTTTTTTATTGAAAGTTCTTCAGTATTTTGGTTTCTGTGAGGAATTCTGCAATTTAGTTCATCAATGCATCATCACTACAACTTTATCAGTGATGCTCAATGGAAGCCCCTGTGAAGAATTTACACCCACAAGAGGTATCAGACAAGGAGACCCCCTCTCTCCTTATCTTTTCATCTTAGCTATGGAATTTCTTTCTAGACATCTAACTGATGCTCAAGAAAACAAAACAATTCCAGGTATTAAAGTGGCTGCACTTGCTCCAACCATTAATCATTTGCTTTTTGCAGATGACTGCTTGATTTTCACTCAAGCAAATCTTTCTTCAGTAAACAATCTCTTGGAGCTACTTCATAATTTCAGTTCACAATCAGGTCAAGTTATCAACTTTGATAAATCTGCAGTTCACTTTAGGAAAAAGACTAAGCCTGAAGTTGCAGAAGCTCTAACTAATATTTTTGTTGTTAAGACAATGAATTCTAAGGATAAATATTTAGGCTCACCCTTAATAATTGGTCACTTTAAGCAAGAGACTTTCAAAAGTATCAAAGATTGTTTTGAATCAAGATTCTCTACATGGTCTTCTATTAATCTCTCCCAAGCTGGCAGAGGAACTATGCTCAAGCATGTTCTTAATGCTATTCCTGTTTAGCAAATGGGTACCTTTAAGTTACCCAATAATCTCATAAGTAAGCTCACCACTATAGAAAGGAAAGTTTTTTAGGGTCACACATCCAACAGAGTTTCCAACCCAATTGCTTGGCATAATGTTTGTACTTCTAAAAACATAGGTGGTCTTGCATTCAGAGATTTAGAAAAGCTCAACTTAGTTCTTCTAACTAAGTTAGCTTGGAGGATATGCAATGAGTCAAGTCTTCTCATGGTTCCAATTTTGGGCAGTAAGTACTTCAAAACTGAAGACATCGTTCATCAAAACATAGAATACACTTGGAATGGAATCACTAAAGGATTGAAGATTCTGAAGCAACATTACTTCATAGAGATTAACAATGGTGAAGATACAAAAATTTGGTTAGACAAATGGATCCCAGGTATGAACCATCCTACCATTCCTCAAAATGAATCTTTCATATTTTATGGAGAAGTTGTTGAGCTCATGTTGCCAGATACAAGTCAGTGGAACATAACCCTTCTGGATCAGTTATTTGATTTCGATACTTCAAGAAGAATACAATCTCTCTTCATAGATAAAACAAAGAAGGATGTCATGATCTGGATGCTTGCTAAAGATGGCAAGTTTTCAGTCAAAAGTGCATACAAAATGCTTACTATGTCTGATAGAGAAGTTCAAGTAAATGGAATTCCAATCAGTAATGCAGTTTGGAGGAAATTATAAAGATGCAAAGTAGCACACATGATCAAGTTATTTGCTTGGAAGTATATTAGGGAACTCAATTCCACCAAGCACAGCCTAGCCAAATATAATGTGGAAATGGACACTCACTGTGACATCTGTGGTCATTATAATGAAACCATGGAACATATTATATTTGACTGCAGTCATGCAAGGAGAGTCTGGAAAGAAATCAACATTAATATTGATTCAGTAAGACATCATAATCAATCGGTTTCAGAATGAGTTTTAAGTTGGTTCAGTAACAATACAACTATTAAGGAACAACTGTTGTACACTTCATGATAGGGGCTTGGATGATTTGGAAAGACAGATGCGATGTTGCCTTTCAGGGAGTATCTCTAAACCCTAAAACTTCAATGCATAAGATACAATATTATTTATCTCAACTTCTGCATGAAACTGCATATAATTTAAACTCTTAGTCCACTGATAACAATTCCCACTGGGAAGCACGAATGCATGGTTATATGAAAATAAATGTCGATGCATCTTTTGATCTTGATACTAACCAACTTGGTACTGGTCTTGTTTTGCGAGATCATGGAGGAAACTGCAATTGCGTCAAAGGGAGTTACACAAATGGAGCATTAAGTGCAGAGGCAGGAGAGTGTATGGCAATACAAGAGGCTCTATCTAGGGTGAAGGAAAAGAAGATTGACAACATTCATATTAAAGCCGATGCAGCTTGTCATACAATCTATTACTGGAAGCACCTTACTAGTTCAATGGGAGAATAGGAACATAATAAAAGATATCAAACACTTTATCTCAAGTTTTAGTAGTTGTGTTTTTACTTTCGTTGGTAGGAAAGACAATCAAGTAGCAGATTCTATAGCTAAATTAGTAAGAGAGACAACTTTAAGTATTGAAGCCTATGAGTCTTTCAAACCTGAGCTTTGTAGTCTTCTAGCAAAAGACATGCAACTCATTACCCGCTAAGAGCTCAATAAAATTTCTTTGTTATAAAAAAAAAAAATCGTAAACCTCCGGGGAAACCTAGGTTAATAGAAGGCGACTCTAGCAAGCAACTAGTACGCATTAGTGTCAAGGAATGAAATTTTCAGAGTCTTTATATTTATATACTTTCAAGACTATGGGTAGCTTTGAATTCACACTAAGATAAGTTGAGGTTCAAGTAAAACACTTTCTCAATTTATATGAAACTCTTGTTAGGAGTTCATGTAAGCATGTGAGAAGTTTGTATTGAGAATACATAAAAGAATATATACTATGTTCCAGGGTTCTAGAACAGTCTACAATGATAGTTCTTAGCAAATATGCATTGTGAACTTATAAGCATAATCATGTTCATTAACACTCGAGACTCATAATAGGATTCACAAACACAAAATGATTTAGTGAACATAGTTGTCTTAGAAATGTTTATGAGAATTGTAGCAATGCCAAACATATTTGTGAAAATAATTTATGAACATCTACTTGATTCGTACTGGGTAAGTATGTATAGGGGTATGCATTCTTATGGACCAGTTTGGGAATGATGGCTGCTTGGGTATGTGTACCCTTATCCTTCACAAGCTCAGGCCCTTCGTGTACGCATACCTAGTATGCGTACATCCCCCTTTCACGAATTCAGAACCTTATGGTACTGTACTGGGTATGGGTACCTCCCTTGATCATGGTTTCAGATGTCTAGGGTACATGTACTAGGCATGCGCACCTACCTATGTCCAGAATCTCATAAGTTCTGAAAACTTTCTTTAAACAATTTGAAGCATTCTCAATCGCCATAGTATAAAATATCATTGCTTGGAAAATTTCCAAATGATCAACTTGAAATAAAAATAGCTTTTGAACAATAAATCTAGAGTTGGCAATAGGTTACCCGGCATGCTGGTTGGACCTAACCCGACCCGTTTAAGCCCAGCTCGGGTCGGACCGTTGACTAACATGTCGGGTTAGGGTTAGCATCTCAAGGTCTGGGTTAGGACCAACCCGCGGGTTAACCATCATGTTCTTTAAAGATAATTAATTTTAGGTTTTTATGGTAACATTTACCTCTAATATTCTCCCCTAAATCAGTTTGTAATTATCAATACTCACAATCGAAACTAACCAAAACCAAATAATAAATTTTGATCTAAAAACACAAAAAAAGGTTCTCATACAGTTTCGAACTCACACATATATATATATATATATTCACTTAACAAGTAATGTTTATAAATGATCAAATATTTAAATCCTTAATAATTAAGATTTCCAAGCCCATAACAAACTATAACAACCCAAATTGATAAAATAAAAAAACCAAACCTGGAATAATAATCGATTGTTTTATCATCACTACCATTATAATATCTATAAGTGTAAGGAAAAGATATAATCTCAACATAACATAGAGCAAAGGCAGCAAAATTTTTAATGCCGATCAATTTCGAAACACAAATAGGACTACCGGAATTCAAGAGACGGTAACGAAACATATATTAGAATATTAGAGACTGAGAAGAGCGATGACTTGACGAGTGTCTATGGTGTTTAGGATTTAAACATCGTGGAGCTTATTGGGCGGAGTTTTGGAAACATATATTTGTATAGGATCTTCATATTTGATAAGTTAATCAATTGAGTGCTAACAACGTTCACTTAGTATGGTGGTTAGGCAGCTTAGTCATAACCTTGTTTTTTTCGTCATTTTAATTGGTTTAATGTTTTGATCCCCACTCCTGACTTGATTTTTCGTCATTTTAATTGGTTTAATGATTCGACACCTTTCCAAAATTCATGGTCGACCCGTCAACCCGCGGGTTTGACCAACCTAGGGTTAGGGTTGAACATAATGATCCCGTAGTTAAAACGGGACGGGTTAGGGTTGTAGATACAGTAGAACCTCTTTATAGGAATACTCAACAAAGAATAAACTCCATATATGGAAAAAAAAATTGCGGGTCCCAACTTGGCTTATTCGTTGTAAAAATTACCTCTATATAAGAATAACTTCTCTATAAGATTATTTTTATCTGGTCCCAAGGCTATACTTATATAGATGTTCTACTCTAGTCAACCCATAGCCCACCAAATGCCATAGGTTGATCCGAACCCGGCCCGTTTCCAGGTCTAAATAAATTTTTCTTAACTAAGATTGTTAAGGATCTATGAACATCCATGCTTGAATCATATTTCGAGAGTTTTAACAAGACGATCTTGACGCGAAATTTCTTTTTTTTTTTTCAATATGAAATCTACTAGAATCATACGACATAGTTTCATAAAGATATAATGTTAAATGTCGAGAGTAAGTAGGATGGTTCAGTCTTTACATACCTCTTTGTCGATGAAGTTCTTCAAATGTCTTCGTTTGATCTTATGTCTGCAATCTTCGAAGGTTATTCAGTGATGTTCGATACTTAACTACCGTACTCTAATCCTAGTCCAGGGCTTGACTTTAGTAGACTACAAATCAATATATAGTTTAGTGCAACTAATGTTGACAACAAGATTGAGATAGAAAAGCTTACGAGTTCTACGGAGCATTTCTCTAACAACATGATTATGAGTAATAAGTCACAAAAACTTCTGATGAGCTTAATACGGTTTATCAAAAGACAATCAAGCATGAGAATACCATTAAAGGTAATATTGATGCAGCTACAGTGGATATCAATTGTACCCGAGAGGTTGGTATGGCAAAAGATGTAACGTCATGGTCTGATACATTGGAGGTCGTAGTGGACTCCACGACTAAAGAAGCAACTAAAACTTTGATTAACCAAGTCGTGGATGAACTTTCGTCGAAAACTAGCAAACTAATGTTTCCCATGTTGTTGGTGCTGCGAATACCGGTTACCTGAAAGGAACTTGTAGGTCAAATTTATCATAAGAGAAAAGGGGAATTTAATCTCAAAAAGCATGACAGAGAATGAATCTCCTCTCAGAAGTTATTCATGTCTGCTACTATTGATACTAATAGATTTTTCATGCTAGCCAATTAAAGTGACATCAAATTCTCCTCCCTCAAAACGATTTTAGTCTATTTTAATACAAGGTATTTGCTTGAAAGATCCTGATAAGAATTTTTGGATGAAGCGCTCTGGATGACCAGATCCATACTATAGCTTTTCCGATCCTTTTTTTTTTTTTTTTCTTCTTATTTTAGGAGGTTCTAGCTTTATGTCCCCCCTTTATTTCTTTTTTCATTAGTAAATTCTCCTAATTAGTTTTGCTTTTTAAAAAATAAAAAATAAATTTCCCAACCTTCAATTGCTTCGGTTGATGAAGGACTTCTAGAGCCAAGATTATCTATATCCTTTGATGTGGCACTTGGTTAAGAGTATGTCACTATTGTAAAACAAGGTTTAAAAGTACAAAATCTCTCTCGAGTGCATCAACACCCTCTTCGGCAACTGCGTCTTTATAGTTTTCGTTCGTCGAATTTCTAACTTTAAGCAAGAAGAAAAACGCAACAAGGGTTTACGTCTTCGCCGAGTGATTTATAAACTAGGTCATCTAAGCTAAATGGCGGGTATGTTTTACCGTTGGAAACGAATGTAACCAATGATGTTTTCTTAATGGATTGTTCTAGCCATACAACTTGAGGACAAGTTGTGTTTCAAGGATCTGGGGGTGTTAGAAACTGTTTTTATATTTAATTATATATTTCGGGTCCTTATTTATTTAAGCTTCCTTATTTGCTTAGAAGTTTGTTTCCGTTTATTCATATAATAATTCAATATAATCAAGTGTTACTTAATTTGGGGGTAGATCCTCAATTCAAAGGTTTAAGGTGGTTGATCGATGTAAATGACAAAATATAACATCTACAATGACAAAATATAACATCTATCAGCAATTAACGACTACAAAATATAACATCTATCAACAATTAACGACTACAAAATATAGCATCTATAATGACAAAATATAACATCTAACATCTACTAACAATTGACGATTAGACTTGTTTAAAATAATTGTTATATTTTATAAAGAACCCACATTTAGAGAATACTCCACTGTGCCTAAGGCGCTCGCTTTTGCCTTTTATTGTGAAAATATTGTCCTACTACATATATTGAATTACAAGTGTTGGTGCAAAAATCGATCACCCCAACAATCTTCGAGATACGTGATAGTTGATCCAATCGCTGCCGTTGATGAAGAATATCCAAAGAATTAATGAAAAGAGGTGGGGGTACCTGCAAAAACACTCTGATGCTAAAGTCAGCGGATGTTCTATGCAAGTGTATTGTGGTGAAAAGAATAGAATTTTGTACCTTTTGAGTTGAGAACTAGCCTCTATATATAGGCAGAAAGTAGATGTAGCTTTAGGGTTTAATAGTTATCCAAATAACTTCCCCATCTGTATAAATCCCAAATAACAACCAGATTCATGATAAAATTTGTTATTCTATCTAATACTTATCATAATCCTTATTTATCTTAAATAATTATTATAATAATTATAACCACTTAAGATAATTATCCTCTTTCTGTTAAGATTTTGCAATTATCTTAAATAATATCAATAATCATCTATAATAATTATCCCATTGAAATCTTAACCTCTTTTTATTAGGATCTTATTACCCATGGACTTTTGGGCTTCAATAATAAGCCAAGTGGGTTTCTATAATAAACCGAATTGGGCTTCCATATTAAGCCAAGTGGGTTTCCATAATAAACCCAATCCAGGCTTCCATAATAAGCCTTGTGGGTTTTCATAACAAACCCACCGGTTTCCATAATAAACCGGACTTAGACTTCCATCATAAGTATCGTGTGATACGCACGTACGCTATTTGAATAGGGTACAGACATCGCCCCCTCTTAACTCTCGACTTGTTGAAGAGTTAAGAAGATTAAGGCTACATGCGACTGCGTTATGTACATGATTGTACGAATGTATCATGGCACAGTCTAATGCATTTCCGGCATGACTTTTCCTGTAAGATATACACATGCTAACTCATAATCTCAAAGAACGTAATACATACCTGAAATTCTTCTTCTTAAGTATGCAGCTTGTCAAGTTCATATTCGTCCAAGAACGACTTAATTTGTAATCCTAACAGTCATTTGGTGTCACAAATCCACGTAATGAATCCATCATAGCCCATCCAAAATATGCAGCCCATACACGTTCGTTCATGACTTTTGACGATCGGAATGAGATAGCATTAGCGCGTGGCTTTTGACATGAAACGATGCCAGCTCTTTGCCGTGTGCATCAACAAGTTGAGAATTAAGAAAAATAAAATCCCGATTATCTGTCGCGACGTGCCTACAATGACCTTCGTTACTTTCACGAATATTTTGTCGCGATTTAGCGTAGCAGCAAGTGAGGCTTGACGTGTTTATGCTCTCTATTAGCCTTCAGACCCAGCGTGTTTGTCTGGTCTTTAAATCTCTTCCACCAGTCCCTTGATGGGACCCGGCTAACTCCACCACTTTGTCATAAGTCCACGTGATAAACTCATAAGTCCCAATTGCGTAGTCCTTGTGCTAGGAAAGAAAACGTTCTGTTCATGATCCTAATATATGCCTTCACCTCCTTTTTGTGACCATCTTGAGATGACGTCAGCACCTTCCAATTGCCGTGTACACCATCACACCTTGGTTTCATCACAGAATGGCATTTTTCTTCATCTAAGTCTCCACTTTAATTGGAGAAATCATCTCGTTTGAATGTAGGTATCTCCCGTATCAACCAGATACATTAGTTTCCCAGCCATTGCGGTCTTGCTTTGGCACATTTATCTCCATTTGAATTTTTAGCTTCAGCTTTTATTGAAATACTTTCCTTTTCTCTTTCTCTTTATTAGAAAGACATTGTAGTTATTTCCATAACAATCGAAATACTTCGCCTTTGTCTTTCTCTTCCATAGAAAAACATTGCAACTATTTCCTTAATAACAAATACTTTTTTTTCTTGTCTTCCTCTTTTATAGAAAGACATTGCACGTATTCCTTTAATAAATACATGCAAAAAGTTTTCTCAATTGCGACTATAAACTTGATTTATAATGTAACAAACTAATAAGGATTTACCTCCCAAGACGTTCGTTCGTCCAACTCTAGCCGCGCCCCCATTACTTGAATTGATACTTAAAAAGATGTCTTCTATTTTTCGACTTCTTTAAACAAGTTGCCTTCGATTGCTTGCTTGGCGACACTTTAGCTGCCCCCATTATCTGTAGGGATATTTAATAGCAAAGACGCTCCAAAGTGAAGCAGGAAACAGATTTATTATATCCGACCCTCACTTGCTAAATGGCTATGGGTTGATGATCTGGTAACTTTTTCATGGCCATCTCTATTCTGGGTCCATCATAATTTTTCTTTTTAGAATCGCCCTAAAAATATTGTCTTGGTGTGACGTGTCCCTCCGTTCTGGACCCTTTATCGAAATAGCCTTGTGTGGTCTTGGCCAGCTGATCGTGTGGAGTCCTCCAAGTTTAGCTTGATAATTCAAAGTACCTAAAATGTACTTAACACTTCCTACGTGGGCCTTGGCATGATCTCATGCTAAACATTTCTTTCGTGAGGTCATGTTGCTTCCAGCCGGTACAATTGTTAAGATTCTTGTATGGCCAACTATGCATCTTCTCTTGTAAACTGCTTGGCTTGATTATTGATATATAACATTTTGGATCATGAAAGACGCCACAAGATCCGTTATATGGTGGAACTTACGTACAGGTCGCATAGATGCGACAATTTTCGTACCTTACTTCTTGACGTGTCGGATTGTATGCATGACCTTTATTTGGCGTTCGTCATGGTGGTCCGACGTTCGTGTACCAGTAATCCCTTCTAGCTAAGAACAATTATCTTCTACAAAGGCTTGGATCAAGGTTAACCGCCATGGCGTGTAAACGGACGCAGCCGTGTGTTTGTTGATCAAAGAAGTATAATTTTGTGTGGAATGAATGCCCGTTGATGCTGTGGACAGTGACTAGGAATATGAGCCTCCGTCTTAGTTAGCACGTCATAACTATTATTAACACGTGGTGACGTGGATTTTATCTTGGTGGAAAATGTAGCCTCCGATAGTTGCAAGTACATAAATTCAGAAAATTTTGCATCGCGTCGAACAACTTCCTTATTTTTCCTTGTACGGCACTAAAGTCTGCCTTATAAAATTGGTGATTCATTTACCGTATTATTCACAATTAACGATCAGCAACTCCATTGTTCTTGTCTTATGCTCTTCCGTAACCGTCGGCCTGTCGTACAACTCTTTGAAGGTTCCCGCTGATTGAACTATACCGGGCCAGTCGCCATTTTGCTTTTGCGAAGCTTACATGCGAGGGTCTTCCTCCTGCTCAAACTATCTTCCCATGTCTAAAGATCCCTAGGTACGGTCCTTTTTCTGCTGATCAATTCAATCCTCAAAGCTAACATTAGAAACAGTAATTAACTTCTTTGATTAACGTCCTTCCCATGGATTAATGTCAGCTACGTATCTTCAAGTCAACCAGAGCGGAGGTGCTCCTCATGTGAA